>VZTZ01015549.1:684378-717361 GCA_013400955.1 Drymodes brunneopygia | reverse complement strand
GGAGGGGTCCCCGCGGCTGGAGGACAAGGCAGGGCTGGACAGGACAGGGCAGGGCAGGGCAGGACGCGCCGCCTCCCGCCACCCCGGAGTCCGCGCGTCCCCCGCCCCGCGCATCCCCGCGCACATACAGGGCGAGCCGAGCTCCGCTGCGCTGCTCTCCGCGGCTCGGGGCTCTGCTGCAATGCCTGCGAGGCTGACTTTCAAAGCCTAACCCGCAGCCGCGATCCTCCCTCTCCGCCTTCCACCTCGCCCGCCGCGGCGCAGCCCGGCCCCTCCCCGCGCCGCGCCATTCATCTCTCCAGCCAAGTTTCTTAACCCTTTGGTAACCCCGGCACGGGGAGGGCGGCGGGAGGCAGGGCGGGATGCGGGGATTCGGGGATGCGTCCTCCGCCCCGCCATTCATCTCTCCAGCCAAGTTTCTTAACCCTTTGGTAACCGCAGCGCGGGAGGGCGGCGGGAGGCAGGATGGGATGCGGCGAGTCGGGGATGGGCCCCCGCCCCGCCCGGCGCGGGCACGGCAGGGCAGGGCGGCCGCGCCGCACGTACACGAACCGCATCCCCTCCTGCCCTCCCTAATTAATTGGCCTGAAGGCGCAGAGCCCCCGGAAACAAACTTACGAGCGACAGCGNCACTTGCGGCTGCTCCCGGGCTGGTGCTGCCCCCGTTCGCCCCGCTCGCTCCGGCCCTGCCGGCTCCCGGCACGTCTCCTTAACCTCGGCCCCAGCTTCCCAGGCCACCGGGAGCGGGGAGCATCCCTGCCGGCCGTGCCAAGGCGCCCGGCGGTCCCTGTGCCGCAGGGGAAGGAGGGCAGGCGGCGGGAAGCCCGCCCAGGATCAGGGACAGACCGGCTCATCAAAGCCGTACTGTCTGCCCACGTTGCAAATAAATACAGTTTGGGAAGAGAAAAAAAAACCAAAAAAAAACCAGAGTTGGGCAGTGCTTCCCAAGAAGAGTCAGCCCTCCATTTCGGTAGGCGACATCCCCCCAAACCTCTGCTGTCAGAAATTGCACTAAATGCCAAGTTGTTCTTTAGACTTTGCTGTCACCAAAGAAGAGAGTACGCGGAGAGACAGGCTGAACTTGGCGGTATAAACGAAGTTACAAAGTGCATGCGACCTTCATCGCACCTCCTGGGTGCCCGTGTTTAACAAACGTCTCGACGTGTCGCACGCTGTCTGCCAAATGCGTTACGGAATACTTCATGATACTTTATTTCTACAAGGCAAAGACTGACGAAAGAGAAACAAATTTGTTTGCGAGTCATATATAAACTGCATGGTAATTACTACATTAACACATGCCAACGTTTTCCTTTTAAAACTCAGGTAAAATAAATGATCGATTCAAGAGTCTTTTTTAGTAAGAGACTAAAATGGTTAAAGAGCACAGGAATTTCCACTTTAAAGAAAGCAAAAGAGAGTCACATTTACGAGAAGCTAAATATTTTAACCAAGAGATACCATGAATGAAAGTAGATGTAGGAATGTTAAGCAAAACCTCTTTCACTTTGGAATGTACGGATTGTATACAGGCTTAAAGTGGAGCTAGTAATGTATTACTTGACCTATTTTTTCAAGCCAATGAAAGATTTAGGTTAACTTCATCATGTGTTTTTAACCGCTTTCTTCCAGACATGCAGCAGCATTTTCTAAAGCCATTGCATGTCACGGTGTTTATACAAATCTTTTTTGAGAGCATAAGTCTCATAATATAGCCTGATTGTACTTCCATTAAAAGAATGAGTTTGCTCTTCATTTCCATTATAGGCTCATTAGCAAATTCTGATTGTAAAGAAATTATCCTTAATTTTTTTATTTCACAAAGAATCTTCATCTCAAATTTTTTTCAATGCTAAGCAGCTGGGTTATCTAGGGAAAAGGAAATTTTCTCATTACTGCAGCAATTTATCTGCTATTTCAATCAAGAGTGTCTGTAGTAGAGACCTCTTTCATTCTTAACCTTAGGGAATGTATTGCGTAGATGAGAGACCTACAAAATGAGGAATCTTGGACAAGCAACAGAAAAAGCATGTGTGTGGAGTATTTGTTAAAATGATTGTTGTCAGGTGATATACAGTTGCTTAAGGACACAAGTTTCAGTAAGATACAATCAACTGAGACTGTATTAAATAATACAATATATAGATTTAGTAGGTTATTTCTACCACTTAATAGTTGTATCACAATGAGTTGTGTCACTAGTCCATATTTACTTAACTATGAGAATTCAAACAATATACTAAATAAATACCCTGTACAAGTAAAGGAAAAATTGCATCACACAGTGAAATCCATCTCTCAAGAAGTATGAAAGTACTGGTGTGTATTTGTTGGTCCTTCCTGAGCATTCTTCAACCAAACCTAAACACACACTCACTCCCCAAGCATAAAAGATGAGCATCCATGGCTGTACCTTTCTGTGGATGGTGTCTATAACTTCACTTTCTTATAGACATCAAAAACAGGACACTTGTTCAATTTTTTTTTTCAAATTCATCACTATAAGATGCTGTTAAATGGAAGGCTAATTGTGACATGAAAGCATAAACTACCTTTACATCAGTCTTGGAAGGGAAAAACATATTTATAGAGCTTACATTAGAACCCACTCCCAGAACTGCAAGCACTTAGTGGAGAGCTATTGGTGTCATAATTTGATAATATCAGCAAAACACTTCTTTTTATATTTATAAAAATATATCATAATGCACTCCCTCCTTTACAAGACAGAAAGGTATGTTTTTCACTTAGGAAGACTTTTATCAAAACCAAAATACAGCTGTGATTCTGACATTCTTGAATAACAAAAATGGTTTATGTGACCACTTAAAAATGGTTAAATAAATACCTAATGTACCTACAACTTTTCTTTGATAATTTTGATTATTACATTACTGCATTTAAAAATGATGAGCAAAGCTACATCTTCAGTAACAAACTTTGTCTTTAACTTGCTGAAGCAAAACACATAGGTCTGTGCCACGCAGTAAAAAGACACATATTATTATCAAAAAGAAAATGCAAATGCTATTTTATTATTCCCAAACATTTTTAAGCTAATGCTAGCTTATTTTTAAATCACATAAGGTGCTTTGAAGAGCTTGGGAGAACTACAGTTGCTTTTATTTTGATTTTCCTTTAAGGTTATCTCAGCCTCTCGAAAAGCTAACCACTCTGAAACTACCTTTTTCAATCACAATAATTAAGGCCTTGCTTTATGGCATCCAATCATGATATGAGAGGCTTAGGATGTGGTTGAGAAGCTAGCTAGCTCTACAGAAATGCATTTCCAGACTAAATCTCCCTCTAAAATAGTTTGTCAGCCTTACATAGACAAATAATGAAATTCTGTCCTTGGCTCAGCCTAGTTCAATTCACATAATATGTCAGATTACCCACCATTTCAAAGGTGCCTTCACAGAGGATTAAATCACCTAGTTGTTCCAGAGTTTAGGTAGACACACACACACACACACCCCCAAACCCAAAAAAAATAGAAAATGAAAAAGAATTATGAATCCTGTTTATTCAGTAAAGGACTTCAGAGGAGGTTGGCCTAAATTAATGATCATCACATAAAGGTGTTCATCCATAAATCTGAAGTAGTAAAGTGCAAAAGTCTGCTGTTCTTCAGTAGTATCTGGGAGTAACTGAAATCAGTGGGTACCCTACAAGTGTTATTAGAGGAAGAACTGGTCCAGGGCAGGGTTCCTGCTGGAACAGGAACCAGGCATCTCCTGTTTTCCTTATGACAGCAGCAAGTCTGCAACCATTGGTGGTGGAGTTGAATTACACAATAACATGTAAAGGGAAGAGTAATGCACGCTGTATCTGAAAGTTATAAAAACTACACACTGCTGCTTTTTCCTCTCCCTACATTTAAAATTATAAAGGTACTCGTATTCATGCATATGTCATTCCCTACTGAAGCTGTTTTCCACTTCCTTTTTCATTTTTTTTTTTTTTTTAATTACAGAGTCCACTTCCATTTTTACAAGTACTTCCAAGCAGGTCATCTGAGAGGAATGTACCCTTAGCAGCTCAAATTAATTTTTTTTCCTGCATTATTTAAACGTAGACTTCAGATCGTGACTATTTGTTCTAAGAGTAATAAGCAAAGGACCAGATGCTAGAGTCTTTTCAATTACAGAAACATTTAAAGACAGCTGTACCATATAAACTCTCATGGAGGAATCATATGCTTGCAGCATCTGGTGAGTTTTGGTCATGCCTCCAGCATGCTGTATCTGTTCCGAGGCACAAGCTAGGGTGAGGCTTACTTCACCATGTGTGTTTTTTGGGGTAGGGGTGTGCATTTCTTTGACCCTAAAAGAGGACTAACACTTCAGGTCTTACATTTAGTGGCAGGAAATAAACACTACTTTTAGTCCCTGTAACACCTTTCATAGAAGAGTCAAAGGAGCTGGTGTCAAGTTGATATGACTACCTTACATTAATTATTTTGCCGGAATAAAATACCAGGGTTTTTATCCAGAAGAGAGCATCTTGTACTTGTGAATTTTCTGCAATTTCATTCCACTTGCACAAACATGAAGACTGTATTTCTGAGAGCATTGTTCTGATGAGTCATGTTCCTGGTGGTGTGAAAGCACATCCAGAAAATAACCATGCTGGAGTCCCCGTTCATAAACTGGCATGAGAAAGTACCAGTAGAGCAGGTAGTACATTACAGAAGCACTTCTCCTACTTGTGGGTCGATGGCCATGCAAAGATAATGTTTGAGAAGGTTACAGACATGTAGCTGAAACTGCTAAGAACATTCATTTTCCTTTCAGAATTTGTATTTGCCTCTTTGCTCTGACAAAGGAGTTCCCCATGTCAGCAGCAACAGATTGAAAGAGGACTGAAGAATCATGCCCTCTCTCACATTCTGCTTTCAGAAGTTACTCTCAGTAACAATTTTGTTTCACACCCCCATTTTTCTGGCTGGCTAGCATGAGCTCTGGGTAACCCTTTGTCGTGGTTCTCATGATGACACAAGCCACTTGTTGTTGAAACAGTACGTTCTAAAATGAAATGAACAGTATGTACAAATTATGCACACACGATCTGGCAGCCAGTACCACACTGCAAATGAGTAAAGTTCTAGAAAGGACCATGAAAAGCGCCTAAAAAAGCAAAGCTAAAGTTTCCCATGTTTGCCTTTCAAAATAACACAGGTGCTGGACAAACATTTAAAAATATATGAACACTTTAATTACATATTAAAATTGCAATAATATTCTTTAGTACAAATGATACTAAGTGCTCTGACTCAAGTACAGGAAACTGCTGTGTTAAGCTAAAATGGGCCTCTCATGTATTTTTATTAAATCTATTTCCCTCCCCACATATTAGCTTACGTATAACTAAGAAATTTTGAAGAAAATCTAGCTTCTTTGTCTGGGTACCTAAAAGGAAATGGTTTTGAAAACATAGTTCCAGTTCTGAGGATGAAATATTCTCAAAAAAATTGTTGCTTACCTACGTAACATAACAAATTTATCCACAAGTGATTAATTAGTGTTTCTGTTTACATAGAGATGCCTAATGAAAAAATCCATTTAAACTGTGTATCAAAAAACTTAGGGAATTCAAATCACTGGGCCATGAAAAGTTAGATAAGTTTCTGCTTGATTGTATTTTACATGAAGAGTTTATCAGAATCGTATTAGCTGGGCTTTTATAACTGACCCAGCTATATATCTTTGCATATTTTTATTAGCATACAAATATCGAGGTTTTATTAGGAGACATTAGCTCCACGAAATGTTTGGTATACAGCAAATCCAGCTCTGAAGCTGTTGATCATCACACCAGCAGTTTACATCTGACATAAACCTGTCAGAGGCATAGGAGTGACTCAAGTCACCATGAACCACAAAGCAACAGCTCTGTTCACGTAAGTTACATCCCCTCGCAGAGCTGGGAAATTTCCCCTGCCACTTTTTGCATATATTATTGAGAGCTGCCTAGCCAAGACTGCCCTTGCTTTAAAAGGAGTGGGAACGTGAGGATACTGCCATATATAAACAGCAGATACTATGCCCTGTTTCTATATATGTAATTCTAATTTTGGAATAATTGCATCTCTTTTTTCTTGTTTGATGTATGATTTTTTTTTAAAAAAAGGGGGTGGAAGTATTTTCTGTGGAGAAGAAAATTCATTCTGGATTTTGATGACTTAGCACAGAGAATATCTGGGTTACATTCTTAATTTGAACAATGTCCATTTTACTGCATTACAGTGGCCAAAACAACTACTTTAAAATAAAAGCTTGAGTAGAGAAAACAATTGCATTTTGTTAATAATTTGAAAGTTTTGTTTCATGTTTATTTGGTTTGGAAACAACATTTTAAGTCTAATCTGCTGAATTTTGTCTAACCTGCTGTGCCCACTTTTAGCTTTGTTTTGAAATTTAAACAGAATATTGTCATCTTATCCAAAATGCAAATAGATCCATGTTTTTCTGAAAAACTCCTTTTAAAATTATTCCATCCCCTAAAATCATTTCTTTAATGTAAACAATACTGAAACTCTTGATACATCATACTATTATTAACTTTCATAATTTAAATTGGCCGGGTTGAGACAAAAAGTTAATTAAATCCATAAACATTTTTTCAACTCTCCCAAGCCACTTTATGTACCAGTTATTTGTAATTTTCCCCTCATGCTGTCTGTTTGATGTCACTCATATGGATGCTTAAAGAAAGCTAGTAAATGACACAACAAATCAGATAAATTCTTGGATTTTTGAAACAAATAGTTTCATGTGCTTTCCAGAGTTATTACTTCAACTGTAAATAGATTTTGTTCACATCCTTTCTATAAAGAAAAAGAAAAGATATAAACAACTTACTGTGTTATGATTCTCACTATTCTCTACTGAAATTTTCTTTCCCAGTATCAGAGATGTACTGCAATTCCAGTAATAGGCTGTACTTGGATTTATGAGCAAAACACAGTGTAAATCATGACATGAAGACATGTAATTTTGTTTTCTGTGACTCATCAGCTTTTTTTCCAGTTCCCACCTTCATATCCAAAAAACCCACCTTTTTTTTATTTTTTATTTGTGGGATAAATTGTATGGCCCGGACACTCCAAAAGAGAATACTTTTCCTCCTATTGCACAGCTGTTCTCTTCTGAGTTTTCATTCTTTCTTTCCCCTATCCCTTCTCTGAGAGTTGAAATATCACTGAACATTTTCATTGACATTTTCTGATCCTGCTAGAATGCTTCTGATAGAAAGAAAATCTATAAACCAGAAAATAAAAAAGTAACCTATTGAATTTTTCTTAAATTCTCAAAAATTGATTTCAAAATCATGATTTGCAGAACCTGTCATCCCATTATTAGGTTTAATTGTCTTTTTCTTGTCCCTTCTGGGCTTAAATGAACAAATAGTAGCAATAAGCATTATTCAGTTACTGGAATCCAGAAGAAAGCAAGAAGTGCCACACCATGCAAGAATTCTGTTTGTTATAAGTTGATGCATAACATGAAGTGTAAAATCCCTCCAAGAATTTCTATGTTATTTTACATCCCCAGAAAGCAGCATCACCAAAAGACAAAAAAGATTTGTTTTTCACTTCAGTGAGTATGGAAACAGATTCTGTATTTTGGGTGGGGTTTCCACTACTTAAAATTTTCAGCAGAACAGCAAAGAGATGTAACCTTCTCCTAAAGACAGGTTCTCATACCCCAGCTACTCTCATTTTGCTAGATCTTAATGTTCTTCTTGAATGCCTGAGGAACTTTATCTTCCTGTTTGGCACAGTTGTAAATTGGCTTAAATCATATTTATCCAACATTTACCTGCATTATATTTTCAAGGGTAATTTGTGTCCTTCTCCTAGAGCATTTATTTTTTGTGCTCTGTAGGGTTCCACTCTGGCCCTGTTCTTACTCAGCAATCTGAAGCTGCTGTGAGCAGTGCTGGTCATTGGCATGATGCTGGATTTCATTTCTATGCCGACAAGACACAGATATTGTCAACCAAACCAGCAATTTCAGACGATGCTATTACCATATTGACAAGCTGGTAAGCATAAAAGCCTCTACAAGCATCAATTTTCTTCAGTTAAAATCAGAGGAAAAACCCTGAGCTGTTCATGGCTGGCTCTTGCCATCAACCCAAGCCCACTTGAACTTCTAACCCAGCTTTAAAATTCAGTGTAGGTTCATTGGTTAAAAACCCTATATATTTTATAATTGCAAGCTCTTCTTTCAGTGCTGCTGTCAAAAGATTAAGGCTTCTTATTATTGGTTGAACTAAATGTGCTTTGCTTATTGCTCACTCATGCTTTTATGTTCCCTAGGCTAGATTATTTTAATGCCCAGCTTGTTGATCCGCCAAGGAGGCCGATTATCAAATTTCATCTTTTGTAGCAAATGCTGTTTCCAGAGCAAGTATTGTACAGACTAATGCATGTTTCATACCTGCTGTTCTCTCACAGTAGCTACTAATACACCACAAAATCTATTTAAGCTATTACTGCTCTTGTATTACCAAGTTTCCTCATGAACTTTGACTTATTATAAGGGATATTTGTCAGGGGGCTGATTCTTACAGGTTAAGGTAACGGAAGCTTTATCACTGACTTCAGACAAAAAAAAAAAAAAAAGAGATGTAAACCCACATATTGTCTACTTGTGTTCTTAAAGGTATTGCATGGGCAGTGGGTAGTGGATTTCTGCTTGTATCCCATATATATACCAGAAGGTGTTGGTGTATCCCAACTAGCAGATTCAGAAGCACTTTTCAGCTCCTGAATCCCAGTGCTTGTGCACTATGGCTGTAGCCTACAAATTGAAATAAAACTAGGTATAGGCACTGTTTCTTTGCAAATTCTGATTTTTCTTCTAAAGGAAGACTTCTCATGTGTCATCACCCTTCCTCCAGGCTGATCAGAGCACTAGCACTGACAGAGGCAGTCTGGGCTGCTCTGCCTGGTGATGGTCTGAGTATGCTCACAATTTGCATTGTTTTCTGAGGGGTTCTAGCTTGAACTATATCTGTCAGCTGCCATGAAATGTTGAACAAGTGTTTAATGTCTAAGCTGTTTAATTCTATTTTGTCCTTTCCCATGAAAAAGAAAATGTTCAGAGTTCTGTCCCCAGGATTTGGCTTTTAAATGACCAGAAATTAAACCTACTAGGAGAGTGTCATTACAACCTTTCCTGGGAACACATAACTTCAAGAGCGAGTGGTGGGGAGTGAGAGGATTTATAATTCCCTAGCAGTGACAATAAAGGTAATTTCACAACAGACTGCAGAATTTACTTGTTTATAGATAGTCCTTACAAGAGCAAGAATTTCTGCACAAAAGAGTGCCACTATTTAAAAGGAAAAGAGCAGGTGTAGAACCCCTAAAGCTGTAGCTAAGAATATGGGCCTTACAGGGATTACACCGAAGATAAAAATATTTTGGCCCAAGTGACTGCTGTACTGAGAATACATATAAACTGACAGAGCTGAGAAGTATTTAATTTAGATGGCAGCCTACAAAAATTAATGTGAAACTGGGAATTGCTTAGGGGTAATAGATTGAGGGTACAAGATTCATTTTTTAAGTGTTAACCTTTTACATGACAGTGTGATACTGTAATTAAAATGGCAGCATTCTTTGTTTGGGGAATTTCTTTTTCATTCCTAATTGTTTTGTAATTCCTAGGTTATGATTTTTTTCCCAGTGATTTCTGACTGACATAAGTCGAGGATTTTTCACAGCAACAAAATGGAATGAGTGGGCTTCATTGTACTGAGCAAAAGATTAAGCAGCAACTTGTTTTAATTGTTGTAAATTATTAAATTAAACTACTCTTGAATATTAATACTTGTTCTGGTCTATCGTGAATATGAACATGGAAATTCAATTGATTTCTTCCTAGTAACTGCATCTTTAAGAACTTACCCCAAACTTTGAGCCACTTTGATGTTCAAAGGCTAAGATCAGAGATGAGAAGAAAAAGAATGGGGACCTCTTCACAGTATTTTTACCTTTGAAGTCTCAGGTTAAAAGTACTATTTCTGTGTGCTTAAACAAGCAGAAGAATGAAGGATAAGATCATGAATTATGATAACAGACAAGTGACAAATGTTTTGCATGAAGTACTTTTCCTTGTCAGGAGAGAGAATGTTCTTCTAAGAGATTTCCAAAGAGACTGGCAATTTGTAGAGTCAATTATTGGGAAGGAAGAGATATATACTGTATTTGGGTTTAACTGTTTAAGTGGGAATAAAGGATTCATTTGGAACTTTTCCCCTTGTTTCCCTTTACATTTCATACAAGTGCCAGCAAACACGCACATTATCCAACTGTCAACAAATCCCCTAGACTCAAGCCTGGAACAGTACATCCCATGTTTCTCCCATGAAAGTCTTCCATGAAAGCTCGTCTGTCATTCAAGATCATACTATTCCCTCCTCCATTTATTTCTAAGTGTCACTCAGCTCTATTCCACCAGCTTGGAAAAACGTCAAGAACTTTTATCTTCAGAGTCAGTTGCCAGTTCTGTTTAGTGAACAAGCCAGCAGGGACCTCTGGTGCCATCAATGCAGCTCTGTCAATGCCCCTCTCTTTAGGGAAGGAGTATATCATTATCCTGATGGCTGGGCAGAAAAAAGCTGCATTTTCAGAATAGTTGTCAGGGAGCAGTTACTGGAAATCTCCTCCCTTGAGACAGACTATTGGCAACAAGTTTTGCTGCTGTGACATGAGGTATTGCATCAAGGCCCAATCCTGCTACTAATAAAGTTAGTGGGAAACATGCCATTCTTTTCAAGTGAACTCAACAGGATTAGTGTTGGAAATCAGGGCTAATAAACATACCTTACATCCACAAATGCAAATGGAAAGTCATGTCCCAAGTGAGAATGTAATTTTCTGTCTGGTTTCAGAATCTGGTGATGAGTCAAATCAGAGTAAGTACCTTCCCCAAATTTAAAATTGACATTATAGAAAATGGAAGTTTTATTTTCACATTGCAACCCTTCCATTTTTGGTTTTGGGGGTGTTTACTTAAGTTTGCATCTGAAATAAGCCAAGAACAGACTGTTTCAGTGTTGGATTTCTTTTTCCTCTTTAGAAAACTATTAGTTTCCTCTAATACAAGGCATAGGCATTGTAGAGATTTTAATTCCTAACAAAACTATTCTCTGATAGAAAACGGTTCACTTTATGCTTTTCCTTAACCAGCTCTAGCAGACTCTTTTAATTACCAATAGACATATTACACAGCTGTGCTAGGAAACATTACTTAACCTGCTCAGCCTGAATGGAGAATTTCTGTTTATGTCAGCTGTCAGACCCACAGGTTCTTCTTGTCTGCACTAACAGGTAACAGTCCCACTCTTGGCAAGAACCCTTCTCCTACAGAGAAATAACATGGTGCTGGGTTATTTTAATTTTTTATATATGTGTGTCTATGTGTGTGTGTCTCTGTGTGTGTTGGTTCATTTTTTTCATAAGATATTATCATACTTGGCAATACTGTCTTTAATTCTACTTAAAATGACAGAACTGGATTGTCATCACTTTTAATGGGTAAAATCTATGCAGTTCACCAGAGGTGCCATAAAATCGAATCAGAAATTAGACTGTAAAATTAATGGGCCTATATTCCCTATAATCCTGTTTTATAAATCTGGAACTGTAGCAGATTTGGAGTTTCACATACGGTGCAATTCAGCACTGGTGGAATCTTCAATTTAAACAAATAACATGTGCAGTAAGTGGTATCCCTTTAGTAAGTGCTAAAGAGCTGCTGGCTGTGTTTTACTTTGAGTAGTAGGGTACCAAACCCTTTAATTCCATGCCTGGGCTTTCATTTGAGTGTATTTCTATAGCACAGCTCTAAGCCATGGGGTAACTTCCCCATAGTTTATTTTTATGTAGCAGAGGTTAAGAATGCCTTTAAGACACTGATTTTGACCACGCAGCCCTTGTGTTTGAATATCCAGATGAGAGAAGGGCAGTGCTACCTTATCCCTGTTAGTCGGAGAGGAATGACGGGGAGAAATGGACAGGAGAGGGACGGGGCAAGCTGAGAAAGGAGCCGAGCAGGGCTGTGTAAAGGGGAGCAGAGCCAGCAGCCCCCAGCAGTGCCCAGCCCCGGGGCTGCGGGAACCAGGAGCGGGGAGCGAGGTGGGGATGCTGCCAGCATCTCCCGCTCCGTGCGCTCGGCACCGGCACACGCTCGGGGGCACAGAGTCCGGTCCACGACTCCCTTCCCAAAAGCCCGACGGGGAAATCCCGAGCGGGACTCGGCGGGATTTTCCTCCCCGTGAGAGCAGCAGGGGGGCTCGGGGGTGCCGTGCAGGAGCCCCCCTGCCCCCGGCGGGATCGGGCAATCTGGCGAGACATATGGGACATATGTGACATTATGTAAGGAGCGGCTGCTGCCGGCGGTGAGAGACAGCAAAGCCTCCTTCCCCGCGCTGGAATGAGTCACTTACAATGGGAATTTGCACCGTTTTAGCGCCGAGTACCTCCCGTGCAATGATTATACACTGTTACTATAAAACCTCAGCGTTCATCTGCAGAAACATTCCTTACGCCGGAGTTCTCTGTGGAGACATACTTATAAAAATCGGTGTGAGGGAAAGATTAAATAGATAAGAGCATAAAAACAGATTATAGAATAAATACAGTCTTGTAGATCAGTTCAATGGGGAGGCAGGAGCTCACACTCCTGATTCTCCTGCAGAATTCTCTAACACTGGGCAGAGTCCTTCGCCACTTTTCCCACCTCAGTTTCCCAGGTTTGAAATGCCTATTTCAACTCGTTCTCTACCTCATCTAAATGCTGTAATACAACAGAAATACCTTCACTGCTGTCTAGCCTATGGAATCTGGATCTCAATTTAGTCTTGAAACTTGGAACAAAGAATTATCAACATATAAATATGTTTCCTTTTGGTTTTGGATTGTGTACTCTTTTCTTGTAGATCCTACTATTCATGCCACTGTTATCTCCATCCCAAGAAAAAAGACCAAAATCTTTTTTTAACGACCTGATAGAGAATAAAACACAAAAATAAAATAAAATCCATTAAAAAAAATACCTTTAGTAATATTTCTTTATATTAATAATGCCATTCCCTGAAGTAATCATGTCTTACACCATTAGTGCCCAACAATACAAAACAAGGTGAAAACCTTTGAACAAGTACTTAAAGGAATAAATCTGTAACAAGGAATACACGTTCTCTCTGTCATAATTGCACATTTAAGAGGCCTCTGCTTTACCAGTGGCAATTCAAAGTGACAATACCTGGCTTAGTGCTGTTGTCTTTTAGCAACTATTATAGAAATTGTAGCTACACAATTTTCAAAGTGAGCAATTTTATGAAGTTAATTGTGTAACATTGTTTATGAATTTAAACCATACAATTAAGGTATTATTCACAGACATGCATAATGGACTCTTTGTATTGAATGATGATTTAAGAAAAAATGTAACTGATTTTGGAGATCCAATGACTGATTTATGAGGTAAAATTAAAAGTGCTAAGTATGTATTACTTGTCTACCCACCAGCTAAGTGGATGGGGATGGTATGAAAAATATCTATATATAACTAATCACAATGCATGGATATCAAGGAATCAGAGAAATTATTTAAAGCAAAGCAAAAGGATTACCCTAGAAATAAATCGTGAAGATTTAAGAAAGGCAATTGGCTATCAAGGGAAACCAGACAAGAATTAGATGTTCTTGTCTATAAAAATCTTCTCTAATGTAAGGTAATGGAAGCTTTATTCTTAGAAATTTTAAAACAGCTGGATCGAACAATATCAAATTAAAAGACAGCACTCCAGTAACATCTCTCATTAATATCTTGCTTTTTAAGTAATGGTGGGACTTTAAATGAAATGGTAGCGAATATGAATAATGGAAACTACCTGCCTCTAATGAAGAAAGAACCTCTGTGGTACCAAGGGATCTGACTTCTTGGTACTTACCAAGAAGTACTGGAAGTACTTTCCATTTTTAATTCATTTGGAAGGAAAAAAAAATATATATCATTATACATGGTGAATGTCGTACAAGTTCACAGGCAGTTCCATTAAAGAGCTTTAAACCAAGTAAAAAGTTTAGTTAGTTTAGATAAAAGCAATGCCCTGCTACTCTGCTGTAGCTTTTCATACTAATAGATTTTAACTGGACAACAAATTGAAGAAGGTACTTGTTTTATTTCATTCTCTGAGCTGATAGTTTAACAAAAGTATGTAAAATCATATTAATGCATGGAACCACGTTGGAAGAAACACACCGAAGCGATGCACTAAACTTGCTGCTTCCACCATCCTCTTCATTTCTACTAAGCAAAGGAGTCTCAATTCACTGTTAGCTAAATCCCATGAACATCTTGCTATCCCTTATTTGAGCTAGTCTGCTTCAGGGAAAAAAAAAATCTATAGGAAAGAGACTCTAGTAAAGGACAGTTCCTCTTGCCAAAGGGCAGAAGGAGATGGGTTTAGCAAGAAAGATTGTATAATTTAATAAAAAAGTTAATCTAAGTGTTTCTATATTGATGGGTCTTGATTTAAGATATAAAATTAAGGAAGGTTCACATTTCTATGTGAACAGCCATGAACAGCAGATTATAATATAACTTACCTTTAAGCTAGAGCAAAATAACAAGCACATTTTTCCTAGACTGGCAACTGTCACACATTTGGACATAGAAACAGGATGGCTGAATTACTTATTACTCTGATTTTGGATGCCTAATTCCATCAAAATAGTACAAAGACAAAACAATGCATCAGCATAGAACTTCTTATCCCTGAATTTTTGATGGGCAAAATTAAATAAAATTCACCCAGATCTTGTGACTTTTATTTTCTGTTAAACACATATATACATACAAATTTCTATGTGACACCATTTTTTGTATTAACAATGTAACAAATATAGCATATATAAATGCAGTTTTCACTCAGATTCACATCATTGTCTATTCTATATTACTTGTATCTGGTTAAGTACCAACTTCAGTTCGTTTTACAGCTCAGCTTTGTACTCCTTCTCCATTTATTCTCCTGCCAAAGCAACCTGACCCTTCTTCCACCCGAACATTAACACACATTGTAAGTTTCAATTCTTCCTCTTTCTGGAAATTTATCTTCATACTTCGTGAACTTTGTAATTCATATTTTCATCAAGTTTCAGTCACAACACTCTTATGGGTCTGAGTGACCACATTTTGAGTGTGTGTTTACACTCTTATGTCATGTGTGCTAGAATGACATTATGAACTCCCATAAAAAAAAGCAGACCATGCACACAGTATATCAAGAATGTTTATAACATTTCATATAGAGATGAAATGGAAGTTCTGACACTATTGCCTTTTCTAGTGTAATTTATTGAACTTGTGGCCACCAATTTTAAATGTTTATACATGCTAACAGTTCTGTTCACCCACCCCATTGGCTCAGACATGGAGATATTCTCCCTGAGAAAGGATGGCCGTTAGGCACAATATGATAACTAATGGAAAGTAGAAGCTCACATTTAGCAATCTAGCAAAATACTGATAGGGGACCAGTTTACAAATAAATAACTGTAGTTGTCATAAATTAAAAAAAAAAAAAACCCACCCAAATTTATCTGCTAGATTTAATTTGTTATTGAATAAATTAGAAAATTAGAGTACTCTCTACTACAGATGACCTGGTGGCTGTCTAGGATTACACACTGGAGCATGGGCTATCCAGCCCAAAGGTTAGGGCCTGTGTCCAGAACTGGGAAATGAGCCCAATGTTCATGGCCAAAAACCAGGAACCAAAAAGTCAAACCAAGGGTCAGCAGCCTGAGATAGGAATAAGCATCTGCCCAGGAATCACGACCTGAAATCAGAAACCCACAAGAAGAAACTACAACCACAGGGCACAGTGCAGAGGTGGTTCTGAAAATACACACTGTGATGTGTGAGAGGATGCACTGGGGGTCCACCCCGGAGACCTGCTCCTGAGCCATGGCTGATGTGCTCTGGCTAATGAGTCCAAACTGCAGAGACCCTGATTGACTACTACAGGAGAAGGTCTTATCACAGATTAGCAAATTTTACCTGAAAGACATGGCAAATAAACCAGTGTTCTATCCTACGAAACTTTCTGGACTTTGAGAAAGATGGAAACTCTTTTCTAAGTATCACACTTGTTTTGGTTGATCCATAGAAGGCTTACAGCAGTACTGCAGCCAACCCAGCAAGTTCCAGAGGCATTACATCCACATAACACTTCTGAATTTTGTACTAGGATGCAGCTTCCAAATCTGTTGAAAACAGGAATGAATTAAAACAAAGACATCAGAGTACGGCTCCTTAGAGTTTTGATAATCCCATGACCTTCTTAAGGGTTTTTCGTAGTATGACTGGAGAGAGTGGTGCCAAATGGTCAGACTGGACTTCTGCCTGTAATTGTGTATGCATGAAGCAGCCGTGGAGGAAGGCTGCATGCAGTAGGGCCTAGTGTGACAAATCAGATCAAAAGATAAGTAGAATGGTTTGGGTTGGAGGTCAACTCCAACTTCCTGCAGTGAGCAAGGGCATCTTCAACTAGACCAGGTTGCTCAGAGCTCCATCCAATCTGACCTTGAATGCTTCCAGGGATGGGGCATCTACCACCTCTCTGGGCAGTCTGTAACAGTGTTTTGCCACTCTCATCATACAGAATTTCTCTCTTATTTTTCTCATATCTAGTTTCAATCTATTCGCTTTTAGTTTAAAACCGTTACATCTTGTCCTATCACAACAAGCCCTGCTAAAAAGTCTGTCCCCATCTTTCTTATAAGTCACCTTTTAGTGCTAAAAGGCCACTATAAGGTCTCCCCAGAGTCCTGTCTTCCCCAGAGGCCCCAATTCTCTCAGCCCATCTTCATCTACCCAATCTTGCTTAGGTATGTCAGGATATCTTAGGCAGATAAGAATTTAAATATGCAAATATTGTGTAGTGGGTCAGAGCACCCACATATTCCTTAGAAAAAAATCATGTTGAGGATTTTGCTATGACCTCACCCAATTTTACTATGGAAAAGAAAAATATTGTCTGACTTCCTTCACAGCATATTCTACATCTTATTGACAAATCACTTATGACACTAATTTATTAGCATAGAAATATTACTACACTCAAGACAGCCTGCTTTGATTTACTACATCAGGGTTTTTCATATGCCAAGGTCCTATCATCTCTGCTGGATCATTAAAGTCCCTTGCCTTTTTTTTTTTGTGCAACATAAGAGTTTTGCCCTGTGGCCCTGGCTAAAATCCTGAGTATTGGAAGGGACTTGCAGCTCAAAGGAAGAGTCACTGAGCTGATGCTTAAGATATACAGGATATGTTTATCAAAACCATCTTTACATTAGCTCCTTGCCATAAAAGTCAATGGCAAAGAAGGAAAAAAAAAGATGGGCATAAATGCAGAAAAGTAAAATCCAACAACAATTAGAGACAAGCTGCTTAAACTGCAACACTGTTTTATTCTCCTTGTGTATAATCTACATTTATGACATGCAAAGGGAAGGAATGAAACTAAATCCATCTATCCCTTTTCCATACAGTTAGTGTTTCAAGGGCTGATATCTGCTTAGTTTTGTGAAAACATCAACACCACTTTAAAGAAGCTGAGTCCACTGACTGTATCCAGAAGCACCTCTGAATTCCACAGAGATGTGAAGAAGTGTAGGATTCAAGAGTCTTTTTGCCATCACCATTATGTTGCAAGGAAGCCGGGTGGCCAATTTCAGAAGCTGTTATTCCAAGATTTTTCCTCTCTTCCATGGCTGTGCCCTCCCCTTCCCCAGCTTCATTTCACTACATGCACAAACAGTGACTGACTACTGGTCCTGGCCAAAGTAAGCAAGCCCTGCATCACCAAGACTCCAGACTACAGGATTCCATTCACAAAACACATTAGAAATAGAAAACTGAGACTGAAATTAAAAGTTAAGCTCTGTTCCTCACATAAACTGATTTGGTATTTTGAAAAAGAAATCAAAGTCTCATTGACCTAAAGCTCATGACTCAGAGGAAAGCCATAGAAAATCAACTGGCTTATTTTTAATTCAAGGATCTTTCCTGGAAAAAGAAAAAAATACATCTTAACACCTAACTGAAGATAACCAATTACTTTATCTTTTCTCCACTTCTTCTGAAACCAAATAAGCCCAAACAATTTCATTGTTACTTAAAAATGAGCTATCAAAATGGGATGTGAATAAAAAAAGTGGACATATTTTCAAGTCTTTCTTGCATTCTCAGAGTTTTTTATATATATTTCAGAAAATGCAATTTTAGCTGTAGCAATAAATTTGAACACCTGTTGTTTGTGTAATGTGTCTCTCAGACAGACCAGATCATGCTATAATATAATTCCAAAGAGTATGTTCTTATTTTGTCTGAAAAGTAAACAATTCATCTGCTTACAAAGAAACAAGTCTGCTTGTCAGCACAGAAAATAAATGCATGGTGATGCTATATATCCAGCATGAAAAGTAGCTCAGGGTTTTGAAACAAAAATAAATATATCAAAATAGCCTATATATGTATAAGTTCAATTAATATAAAAAAGAAAAAGCTAATTAGTGAACATTTCAGCTGCAGTATGGAAAACAGGCTACAGACGCAGGCACACACCTTGAAGTCTGTGAGGAGCACACTTGCTCCTTTTTGGTCTCCACACCACCCAGCAGCCCAGCTGATAAGGCACTGAAATGCCCTGATGTTTCTCCTCTCCCTCTCCAGCAGACGTGGGAGCACAGTGGAGATACCCGGCTGTGGCAAGCTATTGCTCAGAAGCAAAATCCTCCCTGGGAACTTTGTACCCGTATAGATCAAAAAGTCAACACGGCTCATTGTCGCATTAGGGAGCTGCTGCTGCCCCAGGATTGCTGAGATACTTGGCAAGACAGACAGGCAGCCTCTCTGTCTCCCCGATGGCGTCTGCGTCGCTGCAGATTTGTCATGCAATTCATCCAGTTGAACCAAGCACATAAATTTTCAGTTATGACTAAAAAGTTAGGAGGTTCTCCACAGATGAAAACTACACATCCATGCTGATAATTAGGCAGGGAGCACTTTGGAGAAAAAGAGCAGGAACAAAGGATCACTCCCAGAGTGCAAGAGTGACTTAAAGAAACGAAGAACAAGCTAAAAGCAACACTGGCAAGAAATTAATTCAATGTTAACTCTAGAAGATCCTTCTACATTCTTTCATTTTCCAGTCAAAACATCATTAAATATTTAAATCACTCCCACCATAGGTGGCAGTTTATTGAGATTTGTTTTTGAGAATTGAGAGTTCAGTAAACCAAAAGCTTCTGCCACAATATCAACTCTGAATTTAAAACCAACATCTTCACAATAAAGCACTTATTGATCCCCACCCTTAACTATGGCAAACCAGCAGCCAGACACACGACAGAGGGGTCATGCAGGACCTCCAACACAGAAGCAACACAAATTTGGATTTTCATATAAAATCTCATGTCAGACAGAAAGACCTAAATGAGCAAGATCCTTTAATAATAAAGACTGGAACCGTTCTCATACCATATATCACATATGAAATATATCATAATTCACACATTGTAGGCAAATTTAATTATTTTAGTCTTTTTTCTTTTCTTAGAAAAGCTTCTTTTCAATCAATATTTTACACCCTGCGGGCCATGCTCTACGACTGAAGTGCAAAAACCTTCTTGGCAGGGAAACAACCTGAATATGAGGAAACAAACATTACTGTTTGATCAATCCTTTGGAAGAAGTTTATCAAAGTCCTTCCATAGTAAATACATGTAGACCTCTAAAAATAACTTCATTTTAATTCACTCTTTCCTTCTAATTTTATAACAATATGTGCAACTCATCTAATGCGTACTAGTTACCTTACTACCAATATATAAAGTAGTGAGCTACTCAGAGACACCTTCTAATTTTAACGTTTACTGGGTGTTCTTTGTATTTTATTTGAAATACTTTTTTTTTTTAAATTGGCAAAGACCTAGCGTGCAAACAGTTTTACTGAATATGACACCAAATGATCTATGTCAACTTGCTTTAGAGAGCACTCTAAGTATCTGTACAAGCACCTTCTTGCTGATGTAACACATCCTGCACTAGGAAGAAGCAAGGGGTGGTGGAAAGTTTGCCTTAACCACCCCAGGAGAATAAAGCAGTAAAACTGTAGCTGTAGACAAGCCTCTTACTCTACCCAGCCAGTGTAGTCAAGACTGAATGAAGAAGACACAAAGAAAAGAAGTTCTGAAGAGGAGAGCAAAACCAAAACAATAATGAGAAACAAATAAAAATGCCTCTTGGACAGTTCTAGTTTGTTTTTTCCAGTATTCCTGCCAAAGGAAATCCCCCTGCATTTTCTTAAGACACCTGAATTTGCATGAGAAGGAGGAAGCTAGATGGGAGGGCTTTTCTGATAGCCTTACCTGGAGGGGTTTGAAACAGGGGCTGGGGAGTGTGTAAACTGAGAAGAAAACATTTCACACGCACAGATTCTTAATGGAAAGATACTAGTCCCCAGATTAAAAATTATCCTGCAAGTCATATTTGCATGCATACACCATTTTCTGGCCACCTGTTTTCAGAAGGGGCAATAGCACTCTTCTAAGAGTCTCAGCATCTTGAATAAACTCCAACTTTTACTTACCTGTTAGATCTCTCTTGATATTGGGATCCCAGTATATCTGCAACCATCTAGTATGGCACAGTTCTTCTCTAGGATCTGGTCCTTGATTCAGGCAGGCAACAAGTGGGATGATTCTCAAACTATCTCCTGAGGAAGAAAATAGGCAGCTTTAAACAAAAGCAGATACACCCCGGCAAAAATTTAAAATAAATTTAAAAAAAAAAAAAAAAGGAGAGAAAAAGGAAAGAAACAAAAAACCAGAACTGACCTGCAAGTAATTTTCCTGTTTATTCTTGTATTTCTAACTGAAGCCAGTGACACAGGCACACAAGACTATGATGAAAATGGGGGGAGGGGAAGGCAAGAGGGAGATGCAAACATTCACCTATCTACTTCAGTGAAGCCAACAGCCAGCATAGCTGCTACCTTGCAAACCCAGTCCCAGTTCCTGTTTTGCTTGGTTTGGACTATGTACCTGAACTTCAGCCTATTGCCCTGGCCCATGAAACCTCACTAACCACGGGGCTATATGCACACTCCTCCTTCCTCCCATTTTACCTTCCCCTGCAAATATATTATTATTAACATGTGGTCAGTGCCAATAGAAAAGAATGGGGGAATCCCACCCCACATAGTAGTAATGGCCTGACAGGGCTCATCTTTTTGCACGAGGCAAGCCAAGGCTCAAGTTCATAGTTACCACCCAGAAGAGCTGTATCACCCAAAGGACTTTTATCAGTGCAGCAAGCAACGTATACATTTTGTAGCTGTTACCTTTATCATCTTCTCCCAAACTTTTGTGTATTCTCAGTAGCCAGAAGTGCTGGGGAAGGTCGTGGCACCAACCAGAGTTTCTTAGGAAACAAAGATTCCAAGGCCAGGTATAATCAGCCTTGCAAAGAGACTCAGGTGGAACTGGAGCAGTGGGAGCAACATAAAATGTTGCTCACCATTGCTGCTATGTCAGGGGTTTGCATCAGTGCAGACCAAATGAGCTAATTTCAGATGTGCTCTGCCACAGTTACTACTTCCAACAATGTCTCAATGACTGGGTCTGTTCACTGCAGTGGTTGCACACAGACAGCAAAGAGCAGCAGAAAATAAACCCTTTAATATTCCTGAGTTTCCACAGTCCAGGACAGGAATGGAGCATCACAGCTGCAGTTCCTGTTATTTCTGTTTCTCAACATTCTCCCAGGAAGGGCTTAGCCATTATAACACTTTATTTTGGATCTCTGGACCTTGGCTGACTTTATTTTTCCCCACTTCTTTTTAAGCTTTCTGAGTAGCACATGCTCTCTTCTATGCCCTCACAAGCTGTGGTCTGGAGTGTTCACTGTAGGGTCTTTGCTATATATTGCTCAGAAGGGGGAGGTCAGACCTGAAGTAATAACGAAAGCACAGGACTAACTCATCAGAGGAAGGCTTCTCTGGTGTTTGGTGGACTCATGGATGTTTGCAAGAAAGAAAAAATAATTTCTAAATGCACAAATCTTTTGGTCCAGAAATCATGTTTTTGGCTACTACAGTCCTTCCGTGAATCCTGGTTTTAATTGTGGTTTTCAACAATTAAATTTATTCAACCCAGACATGTGGAAGCCATGATACAAAGGGGGCAGACTTCTGATGTCTGAGAAAGTTTTCTGAGCATCCATGTTCCTTTCAGTGAGGTGAGATGACAGCAGTCTGCTCAGACCTGTGGCACGCTGTGGGCACTGAGCACTGATGACTTGGTTTACCACCCATGGTTTATCATCCTTTCTGTGATAAAGGATGTGGCAATAGATAGGAAGCTTTTCTCTGTCTGTAATACAGCTACAGCATTGCCTGAAATATAAATTCCTCCAAGGGTGTTTGTACCAGCCTTTGCTCTCAGCTGTCAGTCTCCATTCTCACTCAGGGTCTGTGCTTGGGTACAGCAGCCTTTGATATGACCACAGCTAATCAAAAAAGCTGCACAGGTGGGGTTTTCAGCCCTTATGAATAAGAAAGTTAGGGTGAGCTTCGAAAAAACCTCTGAAGGTGGAGAAAAAGGAGGATTTGAAAGCAGGATATCCAGACGTATTAAGTTCTCTTCACCCCCATGGTGTGGAACACTGTTACTGTGAAACAAAGGGAACACAGGAACTAGCTTTTTTTCTTCCTTGTTTCTTTTTTTAAAAGAGTTGTTTCATCTCTTTGGATATATAGAATTAGCTGTTCATTTTTCCTCATTTAAATAAATCTCAGGAGGAAGGAGAACACACACGGGCACTACTTCCCACTTGCATAATTTTCCCAGTCTGCCCCTTCAGAGGGGTTTGGTGAGGTCGCTCCATTATGCAGCACGTTATTTTTAAACACTTCAGCAGCTCCTTCCGAAACGTTCCCTCTTTAATGAAATCTGACACGCCAGAAAAGGCAACGGGAAGTTTTTGTTGGTTGTAGTTACAATCTGAAGTTGCTTGTCCCGAGCAGGGCCACAGGGCCAGCAAGGCCCCAGCCACCGACCCCTGAACCTGGGGCCGGCCTTGCCCCGGTCAGCTCCGTGACGGGAGAGCTGCAGACTTTGAACCCCAGCTCTGGGGCTGCGAGCAGGGCAGCAGCTGCACTTTGCAACACGAACTTTGGACTTCGACACATGGACATTTCATCTCCATAAAAGAGCCTTTGTTTCATTACTTATTAACGTCTCCTCCTTGAGTAAAGTTCTTTGTTAATGAGGCTTTAAAGCATGGTGCGAGGATTTTTCCCCCACCTTCCTATGCCCCAAAAATAAAACCCACCACCCAACTTGATAGGATTACATTAAATGTTAAAGAGTAAAAAAAAAACAAAACAGAAAAGCAAGTTAGACTTCATGTACCTTCTGAATACTGTGGATATTTGCTGTGTGCTCTCTTCTGAGCAATTAGTTGTATTAACCAGAGCTAAATACAGGAATCAGGCAACGTTCTGAGGCCTGTCTTTGCAGAGATCACTTTTTGAGATGATACCTACAGTAATTCAGCCTGCAGCGACATTCAACCTTACTTAATAAATCAGCTAAAAAGATGAAATAGTAGGAAAGTGTCAGCCCATCCATACTAAAAAGCCATACTTTATGACAGTGTCATGAGTTTTATGGTTGCACAGCTTTTTGCTACCAGTTTTACTTTGGAGCAGTGTCAGTGCTTGGCTTCTGTGTATTTCATCATAAAATATGCTAACACACACAGCCCAGCAAATTTGAAGAGAAGACATTTGTGCCCTGTCCTTCACTAAAATAAATCTTTGATCAGGAACAGAAACCTACCTAAACATCAAATGAAAACCTCAAGAAAGAAGCCACCTAGGATGCTTTAAAAATTTCTGTACCAATAGTAAAAGCTGAAGATGCCTGTATGCATTTACTGTAACAAAACCAAGTGACAGAAAAGTACTGGAAGATCCTGGTAATGCCCTATTATGTCTGTGTTGTCATAACAACATGGAACAGCAAAAGAAGATTAAGAAAGTAAAGGTCTCCTGAACAATTCTTCATCTTCAACTAGAATAAAACAAATGCTTGGAAGCATAATATTTGCTACAGCCTATTAGAAAGAAATTATGCACAGAGGGATTACAGTCACACTCTTCCTATTTTTCATCACGATCATCTTTCCAACATGAATTTCCTTCCATGCCTCTCTGGTGAGCTTTTTTCTCTTTCTTTTTTTGTGTCTCTTTCATATGATGGGGGAGACACTCTCACACACACCTGACCCAGTTTTCTGTCATTTTCATTAACAGTATGATACAAAAAAGGAAATTTCCAACTAGTCTAGCAAGTCAGGTGGGTAAAGAATGAACAAAGTGAAGTGATAACAAAGCACTCTCTTGCATAAGGCCAGGCTAGCTGGACTCAGAAGCAATTGGATGAGGATGGTCAGCTTCTGTTGTTCCCTGAGAGAAGCCCATGACTTTTCTCATTTGGATGTGTTTGTTTACCCCCCACACACCTTCAGGCCCCTGCTTTGTCAGTATCATCACTCATCTAATCCCAGAGTTTGACTTGCATTCTTTGCAGAGAGCGGACTGACAGAAAATGACGCAATTGCTTTTCTTCTGTCACTACATTTTGGGTAGGAGTACTTTTGCCCTGCTATGAGCTGCAGAGCCGCTGGCACAGCTACAGGTGTGTCGCACCTTGTTCTTTCCCTCTGTGTATCCAGCAATCTGTGGCTTCTCCTCCTTGAGGAGCCCCCCCATGATAAGGCAGGCATTATGCGCTCCTCGTCACCTCGGCCTGGAACGAGGCTCCCCAGTCACAAGGGCCTACCATCAGCATCACAAGATTTAGCTGCTGCTAAGAATAGGCACGATCGCTTGGAAGAGATCCTGCTTTATTCCTGGGTGCAGCTTCTGAATGGTGTCAGACAAAAAAACCTTGAGGTTGGATTCTGGATGGCACCTGCCTGCTCTTTCCATCGGCTCAGGGAGGTCAGACCTCTCTCTGTGAGGACAGGCACAAAGGTCTGTGTCATTTGCTTAGCTAGAGACAGTTGCAGACGTGCACAGGAAACCATAATGTCTCTGGGAACAAGGCAGGAAAGCCTCTGGGAAACTACCATGCTTTTAATTTAAATAAATAAATAAATAAATAAAAACAAGCTTGGAAAGAGAGCTGAGAAGAGCAACAACAATGATTTTGTTCCAGAAAAAAAAAAAAAAAAGCAAAAACAACTCCTTCCAGTGAGACACTGAACTAAACATATTTTGCTTCAAAGAGAAGATTATAATCTTTAAGGGACTAGACAAGAAGAAGATATTTCACAAGACTCTAAATTAGTGGGCAGACACATAACAGAATCCAATATTTGCAAGTTCAATCTGAAGATAAAAAGCACATTTTAAGTATAATTAGCTACTGAGATGAATTTTCAAAAGATGCAGTAAGTTCTCCATCACTAAGAAACTATTTTAATTATTATATGGTTAGCTTCCACTACAGCCCAGATGTCTCAGACAACACAGGCTCAATAATCTCTAAGTTTATCTAACTTCTAGCACAAGCCACCCCCTCTGTCTGAAAATTGTTGCTGTTGCTAATTCCAATGAGAATTTTTCCTCAGGAAATTCCAGGTGGGAGAATTATGACAAATGGATAATTAGGGCATACAACATCAGATCACATAGACATTATTTATATAATAGTAGCATTCCTCAGTCCAGTGCTTCCAGGAAAAAAATAAAAGAAAATATATTCCCTAATGGCTAATTCAGGTTAGAAAACCAAAACAACAACAACAACAACAAAACCCCAAGCAAACAAAAAAGGACTATCACTTCTTATATAAACTTTAAAATATACAATATCATGTATAGTATTGTGATGTGCTTTTATCAGTTCCAGAATACACCATAGAGAATCCCAGAATGACCTGGGTTGGAAGGAACCTTAAAGATCATCTTGTTCCAGCCCCCTGCCATGGGCAGGGACACCTTCCTCTAGACCAGGTTGTCCCATCTAACCTGGCCCTGAACACTTCCAGGAACGGGGAATCCCAATGTTCTCTGGCCAGTCTGTTCCAGTGCCTCAGCACCCTCACAGTAAAGAGGTTTTTTCCTAATATTGAATCTATTCTAAACATGCTCTCTTTCAATTCTAATCCATTCTCCCTTGTTCTGTCCCTACATGCTCTTGTATACAGGAATATTTACAGTATTTACGTAAGGAGAGGAAAGGTTTCAGACTGGCACTATCAGGCACTCTACCAATTCTCTCCTGGAACATTTTAGCATTGTTCTATACCCTAAACAAAAAGCCACAGCTAGCAGAATATTATTTTTCTTTTGGTCCTCTAGGAGCTTACATGGGTAGCTCCTATTAACACTAATCAGAGTTGAGGGCAGAAATCCCCTATGGACAGCCATGTTTTCTGGGGATGTGTCCATAATTAACATGTTCTAAGAGTCTAATTTTGAAACAAAAGTAATCAGGCTTAAGATGAGTTATATTAAGAGAAATAAACCTGTGACTGTGTATCCTATGTCAGAGCAATGTACAGTTTACAAGACAACTTCTACAAAACAAGCTCTATCTTAGCTCAGTTCGGGACCACAATATGCAAATATGCAAGAATAGGAAAAACACAGTGGGGTTTGCCTTCTTTCTGTTTCTTACTCTTCTTTGCAGCACATTGTTATTATAAACGTTAATGCTCATTGTTGTTTGTCTTCTCATCGTAGTGCCTAGGCTCAGCAAAGCTAAGATAATCCTAGCACTTCTGATGTTACAAATTAAAATTAACTGTGCAACACCATGGGAATATTTGTAATATGAAAGATGTGGAATGGGGACTTTGTGACAAGTACATGGAGGAGAGAAGGGGGAGCTAGATGGCTTGAACATGAGTGGTTTTGCAAGTAAGAGATACTGTAATGGGACAAGGAGTACAAGAAAAATCATGCCAAAAGAATTTGGCTTCAGTATTATTTAGGATTTCTGTCACAAAAAGAGACATTTTCAAGTCTGAGGCTGCTGATGCTCCAGCACAATTGATGCCCAAGTCATACACAGTGTATTCTATACAAGACAGTATATTAACTCAGCTTCAAAGTGTTAATATGTCATGAAACTTAATTCAGACATCACAGATTATGCAAAGGAGATAGAGATGTGGAGACACACTCTCGTTTCTCAAAGGTGTCAGCCAGACAGCTTTGTGTTCCCCAGTCCAGGAGAACACGGCAGCAGCATGCTCTAAAGATCTTTGACAAGGTGAGGGCTGCGTGACTCTTCAGCCCAGTGTTTTTGACAAAGAAATCCCATACTGAGGGCAAAATTATGCATTTAAAAAAAAAGCAGAAGCCTTTGAATGCAAGAAAACAGCCCAGGTTTTGCAGTGTCACAGCTGTTGATATACTTTACGCTGCAGATGTGAAAACCATATAATATAAGCACAGAAGAATTTATAATTTTCTTTATCTACCATAAGCCCAAGTCCTAGCTTTAGGTCTGTATGGGTAAAAAATCTGACTGTACTCTCTGAATGTCCATGAAAAGATAGCAGCAATAGAGACAAACTATTTGACTAGTAGGATGCTGGGAAGAAAGATCCCAAACTAACTTGGGAAATGAGCTGCATGGAGACTTCTCTAGTGCCTCTGTCAGCTGGAAATGGAGCCCACAACAACCCACAGTACTTAAATTGGAGGTAGAAACCTTCTTCCATTTCCACACACAGTGCTTTTGCGAGAATCTCACTAACTGCTCTGTCCCTGAGCAATGCCATGCTTCACATAAACTGCTACAAAAGGAGATCGTAAACAACACCTACCAAAATTACATTGGAAGCAACAGAGGGAAAGTATCCACAGGAAGCTTTTGCTCGTGGTTTGAAGCTTTCAAAATCCCCTTTGGAGGCACTACAGCTGAGGGAAGAGGGATGTGATCTAAGCCTAAAAGTGAAGTTTAGCTCCTGACACTGCCATATAATTTTTGTGTGAACTTGGGCCCTGGTGCTTTTAAAAACAAGTGTGAAGTGAGATATCTAATTGTCTCTGTGTGTCACTTCATCTGTAGAAAAGGGAAAACAGATGAAAATTTTCTGCCTATAGAAATAGTATAGGTCGATAACACCAAGCATTGAAATATTAAGGTACTATGGACACATATTAAGTCTTTAATATAGACTGTCCACTAATATCTATCATTTTTCTGTTTATAGAATGCAGTTAGAAAACACTCTTTTGCAAAACACTTAATGATTTTATTCAGAAATTCTGTAGGACATCCATCATTTGAAGCAAGAATTCAAAATATAAACCAAAGGTAGCTTGATAAGTGCAATTTTCTTTGTTAGGAAAAAAAATTCTTCCTATTTTTAATTAAAAGGGAATCCTGTCTCAGAAACCACACACTCACACAAGAACCCAAATCAAAAAAACTCCTAACTCCATCCTAACTCTCAAAACTCTGAGGAATCTACTTTTAGGATATTAACTGGGAGCATTTAAGCCCTCATGGTTATCTAGGTTATGGTTTTCTTTGTATTGTCTGCACTAAGCCAAGAGGAAAAAGGGAGGCTTTCATTATTCAGACTTAATGAACACACTCAGTTTAAACTAGCTGGACAATCCAGTGTATTTGGAAACAAAGAAAACTAAACTAGGAAAACATATGAAGTCCAGGATTCCCTGGAAGAAAAACCAGCTTGCAGGGCTGATCACAGCCCTGTACACCAACTGAAGCAGGACGTCTCTCCTCAGTGACAGCTTTGGGGAGGATGGGAAGAAATGAAACAAAGCAAGTCTGCAGGAGAGGGTCCACACGCATAGTAGAGAAATCCTTCTATCATTTAATACTGAGAGGGAAAGGAGTTGCATTCTTTATACTTCCATAAATTTGTTCTTTCTGCAAGATCAACATCTGATGCTACCAATCCCCCAAAATAGCAATTCCTTGAACTTACGCTCAAGAAAACACCATTCTTGGTGGCTGACAAACAATCCAGAGAACCTGTTAAGCCATCCTGTGACAAATTCACACTACCAATGTAGAGTTTAACTTTTTTTTTTTTTAAATGACAAAACAGTAAAATACATCATCAGGTCATATTTACCCAACACCTTCTCCCTTAACTCCTTCAGGGGGCATCCAGCCTGCACTCACCAGCTTCAGTCCCATTCCGTGGTGGCAGGGGCTCCAGGCTCTCCTCATCTCCTCTGGGCCAGGGTAGAGCATCCTGATGTCTCTCAGGTGCTCCTCATCAGGGTTCATTTCCTACTTTCTCCTCTAATGGCAAATCTTATTCCAGAGCTTCTGCCAAATATGGCTGTGAAGGCTTAGTTTTCCCATCCCCTGTTTTCTGCAATTAAACTCGGGATGTAATAGAGGACTTAGGATATGTAATTAAGGCTTAGGTTGTAATAAAAGGGACGCTCTTTTGTTTAAATTCTCTGCCTTACTGTGAGTGCTTTAAATCTGTATTTCTATCATTCTCTAATTAGTATCTCCCTTCTGTCTTTAGGCTGGCTTTTCCTGTTTATAAGGCTGTGGTAAAACATCAGAAATCACTTAACCTAGAAAAAAGTGATCGTACCAACAGTTTACCAAAGCTACAATTATCAGTTTGCTCTCGATACTACCTGGAGAATACAGATGACAACAATTCTAATAGAAAATAAGTGTGAGAAAGGGGTTACAGGAATGGTTTAAACTCTTCTTCCTACACAGACAGTTCAACTTCTGGGGACTTCCTCACAGTAAATAAAAATATCTCTATGAACATAATTAGTTCAGGTGTGGCAGCAGTCTAGAAGGTGGTTCACCTGGAATCACCTCAGGTATTCACCCACCACCAAACAACATGAACATATTTTCCCCATCTCTCATCCTTGTTTCAGCAAGCATCCTACCATGCATGGAAAGGCAAAAACACAGGAGCCAATAGAGCAGGCTCACCAAGACTAGGAGCAACCCATTAAAATATATATAAAAGTCAGAAGAATGGTGATGAGGAACTCGTAGAAGTCATTTCCCTCCAGTTCCTCTTCCCATCCATTTCCACACATTCCTACTCCCATTCCTCTGGGACAGCTCTTCAGATTCTGTTCTAGTTTATCCGGTGGAGAGCTTGGTTACAACTGCCTGTCAACATGCTGGGGTGTGCCTGCACTCCGAACACAAACCTGGGGAGAGCCTAGGTCGGTTCCCCCAGGATCAGAAACTGTGAAAGGAGGAAAAGCTGAAAAGCAAGTCACCCATCAGCTTTACAACAGGGCCCTGCAAAACACTAATTCCTTTGTTTCAGTCCCAAAACACTCTCATGTTCTGCACTCTCATGCACTCCTCAACATGAAAACAATTACTGTCCAACACACACAAACTCTCCTTATCCATTTAAAATGCACACATTTTCAAATCTGTCCTCTTCTGCAACAAGGAAAGCATGTGAAGATAACTACATCCTAAAATAGACTTTTGGTTCAAAATAACCCAAACACAGCATATGTAGTTTCAATGTTATGGTAAGTCAGTCAACTAGGCATTAAGCACTGCTCAATGAAACCAGTCACAGCAGAGCACTGACAGGTGCTCACAATAGATCACACAAAAAATTCAGAAAATCACCATCGACTTCTGCACTGTGAGATGAGAACCAGTTCTTTGAGGCTGGGCCATGCAGTAAAGAATCTATTATGCATCTTTGATCCTGCATTCCAGCCTCTGCCACTTCGAAGATACTCCTAAGTCCTGAGAAGCTTTAGTCTGTATTAATTAATTAAAAAAGAAAAAAAAATTAAACAGATATCCACGTGCCTTAGGGCGATATTCAGCCTGATCCCTCTGACAACTTTCCGGATGGCTTTGAAATCTATTAACTTCTACAAGAGCAGGAGCTTTGTGACAACCTTCAAAAAGAAGCTTCTGCCTTCAACACAGGAACTTCATTTGCTTCAGTGGCAGATCAAGGTCTCCATGTGGTACAGAACAGCAATTACCCCCTGAACATAACAAATATGCCAGAAAGCATGTAGGAAAAAAACTATATGCAAAGTCAGAAGCTAGTCAAAACGCATCCCAGAAACTCTTTTCTGAGCAAAAGTTCATGGGAGAGGAGAAGGGAGAATTAAAACAAGTCTGACTGCACATCTTGAACTTGCTGAAATCTGAAGACATGTAAACCAAACACAATAATTTACTTATAGAGGCTGAGTTCTCATTTCTACAATGACTGGATGGGGAAGGAACAGAAAACTGCTGCTAAGAATTTCTTCTCCTGGGTCAACTGGAACTAAAAGAATTTAAAAGAAATTGGATGCATGCTCTAAGGAAAGCCATTACTGCAAAAGCTCTACCAACCTGTAGACTTAGGAGAGCTGTGACCCCATTTACAGATGCTAGACCAGAACATTGGGCATGGACTCCTTTGTAAATGTGCTACAAGAAGAATTGCCCCTTTAGCAAGGTACAGACCCTAAACCCCACACACCCAACAAAACATGCCAAAAACTTCCCTGATTTTTAATTTTTCTGAGGAGGAGGTGATTTAGATTAAGTCAAACCTAAGCATATCTCCCATTCACTCTTTATGAACACGCTTACCTGCCTGCCTTCCTTTCTACCTGAGCTGCAGGACCAACTGTGGGCTTTGCACCTCCCAGTATGTGTCTGTCAATAAGGATGGGTGGATCACTGTGGCAGCCTTCTCCCTCTGCCCATCATCCTTTCCAAAACACAGGAAACAGCTGTCAGGTCAGTTCTGAAAGCTGGTTAATAATTACACAGACTAATTACTAGCCTTTCATCTGAACAATTAGCATTTCAAAAGTATTTTATTAATCAGTCTTGTTACAGGTATGGACCATTGTAAGCTTTGGATTTTTAGGGTTTTTTTAAATGCTTTTAGAGTATTTTTTTCATTATTAAATCACCATTGAGGTTTTCAGAGGTGCTGAATAGCTTGACACCCTTCACCCCTCTTTCAATTCCAATTCACTATCTAGGTGAATGACTATCTAAAATTATCATCATACTCTCCAGATATCACTATCTAGAATAATCTGATTCCTAATGCTTAGCAAATACAGTAATAACACACCTAATTTTTAACTTTCATGGTAGGGTTCCCCTGGGACAGAGAAGAAGGAAGAATGATTTATTATTAATATTATAAATAATTAAAATTAATGAAATGCATGAAAAGTGGAAAGTGTGAATCAAAGGAAAAATTAGCACACAAGCCTTAATGTAAATTATTGGCTCTGTGTCTATACACTACCAGTCTGTACTCCTTTACATCCCTGCAAAGCAGGCATAAAATCTTACTAGAACAAAATGATATGATTTCCCACTCATTTTCCACACATAGAAGTATCTCCAGAAGGTGCAAGGCAGGGGAGAGAGTGGTCAGTCAATCGTATTTTAATTTACAGCTATTTTTGTCTAAGCCCTGAATGGCCTGCCAATTATGAACAGTACCAGCTGGGCTGTCAGGAGAGCAGGCTAAGAAGGACACACAGAAAAAGAAAACAATCATAATGTGAAAATGAAGAGCAGGAGAAATTTTGGAGTGGGGAAGACCCGATGGGAAACCCAGCTCTGGTTTTAAAATGCCTCACTACAGTCCTGTCTTCCACGACCCCCCAAATAAAAACATGACTGTGATCATCACCATTATCTGGACATAGGCCTATAACACAGTTAGGATTATATTTTTGAATTCTTGGGGCATCATCTATATACCTATTAGCTATAAAAACTGTGACTATTCTGTGCTTAAATAAGAAGCAAAAATTAGAATTCATATGATGAGGAGGATGAGAATCATTCAAGAGGTCTTCTTTCTATTTTTCAAATAAATAACAAAAAGTCACT
>VZTZ01015549.1:492867-684347 GCA_013400955.1 Drymodes brunneopygia | reverse complement strand
TTTTTTTTTTTTTTTTTTTTATTAAACACAATATTTTTACAGGAGTTTGAAATGAAATGTTTAAAAAATGTTGAGATTTTCAGTAAAATGGAAGCTCTACTGTTTCAAGAAGCTCTTTCCCCAGAGTCTCTCATAGGGAGAGCACAGAAAACAATTCTTCCTCACAAAACCTGATGAACACTTATCAGCAGAGGCATGTCTTGAGCAGCTATTGAGGGAACAAGGAATAAGCACAGGCATTAAAAGACAATTCTATTCCATTGCTTCTAGGATGTCAGTGCTGGACCACACTGGTGTATATATAGAAATGTTGCATTTGGCAAAGGAGCAGTTTTGGAAGCTGATCTGCTTTTCATGACTGCTCTTCTCTGTGAAAAAAATTAAGAGATTTACCCCATGCTTTATTGTAATCTGCTTATTTGTGGATGCAGATCAGTTCGAAAAGGAGAAGTATATTTATACTGGTGCACTTCAATGTATATCAGCATCATACTGTCAAATTCTGCAATATCCTCCCCTTCACTCCTTTCCATGGCCTTGTAGGAGAGGCAAGGCAGACAAGGCAGTCTGAAAAGCCAGCAGCCCATAACTCCTCTCCTCCAAACAAGTGACAATTAATCACATTTGCCAGCGAGGCAGGTAGCTCTTGTCCTTTAACTCTGAAGGAAACATAAAGCTCCTTCCTCTGAGCACTGATTGTCCAGTTGATACTGGAGCTCTCAGGAGCAGCTCTGAGTTGCCGAGACGCTGAAAAACAAGGTAACCCAAAACCTAAATACACCAGTCTTCTGCTGTTTTATTAATCCTTACTTTTCAAGGGAGCAGTGAAAGAATGACCAGTGGCTGGAGTATAATATTTATCACCATTTTTTTCTGCAAGGTCAGAAGTTGCTCCTCCCCTGCCAGTGGTTCGAAGCTCCTGGGGGTAATTCAGGCTCTGATCACAGCAGCCCTGCTCAAAGGGAGCCAGCCCCACTTGTGTCTGTGGGATGAAGAGACATCCCCCTCCTTTGGAATAAGAAGGAAGAGAACAAGCCACAACATTACCAAATATGTCTACTGTGGGACTAAGAAGAAAAGGATTATTGCTTTTTCTTTGTTGTTTTGCTCTCAAGCAACTAAACTTTCTGTTTTAGTGTTCCCCATATAAGCGTAACTCATTGATTAATTCTGACAATTACATAATGCTTTTGAAGTGCAAAGAGAGACCAAAGAGCATATCCAAAATCTGGGACAGCCATAGCTCATCTGTTTCTTATGGTTCCCTAGCATAGGTTTTATTTCTGAGTGTATGATATATTTTTGTAACCCTTCCAAAAACCCTTCCACTAAAATGCAGTGATGTCCCCCTTGGAGGGGGAAGGGATGACAGATATAATTTCAGGAGACCATACACAAATATTAGGATTGTCTGTGGAATCTCTCCTTCAGTCACTCAGCAGCATCCAAGCTCTTAGAAACCCACCTTCCTGGAAAAAAAATACAAGTTTTCTTTTAGTTGCTGAAGATTATTTAAAGAGGTGCTGTGGAAATAAAAAACTTTTACATTGAAACTTGATCCTCAGGTTGGGGTAGCCCCTTGTTGGCTTTACTAACTCAAGTGCAATCCCAGTGAAAGAAGAGAAGTGCAGTAAGGACGCGTGAAATTAGAGGTGTTGTTTGTTGTAGAAGTACCCTCATCTCCCTTTCACACAGCCTCCTGTCGACCCAAAAGCCAATGAAAGGAACATTTCAAGCATGTAAGCCAGAAGAGTAGGCAGAAATGGGTGATGATTGGGGCATGTCAATAATGTCACACAGCTGGAAAGCTGCCCAGTAAGGGTGAACAGCTGCTCTCCCAATGACTAATCCCACAGAAAGAGGGAGATCATAAAAGTCTCCATTTTCGGAGTGAAGGGTACTGCTCCTCCTGATGTCACCTCTAGTAATGAGTTTCTCCTTGTCTTTCTGGGTCCATGTTTTCATAGGCCAGCCACAGTCTTTACAGCAGCAACATCTCATGCACATAAGTGTGAACATCAAGAGTGCCAGTATTTCACCTTCAAAAAATTGTCTGTCAGCAGTGCTGCACTCCAGATGTGGAAGGATCAGTGATCAGTGAATTAACTTCAGAAAGTTCTGAAAACAAAAGCAACTTATAAGAGCAGTTTATAAGCATTCTTCCTGTTATTGTTTGGTTACAGAGAGGAATACAGTGATGTTGTTGAGTTCTAATAAACTCAACTCAAAAGTTCAGTCATTTGTCTATTGAATTGATCACTTCAGTAAAGGACTCACAAAAGCCTAGAGCCAAAGAGGCCCCAGGGTGGTAGAAACAAAGCCACAAGGTTTGGTACATCAGCTTGGATGTACCTCACATATGCAACCACAAATTTTGAGAGGAAATAAAAAATTTAAAATTTCAGGACAAAATGCAGGACATCCTTTTTATTTTCTTTACAAATCCAGAGTTAGTCCATCTAAATGCAATACTATTTCCCAGATGCTTAAAGATGATAGCAGGCAGGATAACATCCATAAAGCAAGGCAGAATACAGCTTTCATCATATCAAGTGTTTGACAGCCCAGTCCATGCCAAGACAAAATGGCTGGTGTTTGCATCTAACAATTCCAGTCATCCTGTTTTTGAGGATTGCAGTGAAAAACAATTCCCTGAAGTATACTGTAATTCTGCAGCACTGATGAGCCCAATATCAATGCCTGTGTTAAGGGCAAGTTCAAAGACTCTTCAGTGTTTGCTTGATAAGCTTCTCAGAGAGGTCATTAACTAGGACTGTTCGAGTACTGTATTCTTCATGCAAATTTTCTGGGTTTTTTTCTTGTGTTTGGTTGGTGTTGTTTGTTTTTTTTGGTGTGGTTATATTTGTTTTGTTTTTAAAAAATATTTTCATCATCAAGATCCCATTTTAGGAAACCTTCCCCAGCTCCCTAGGATGATCCAAAGGGAAAGGCACACCTGTGGCTGAAGTTGACACACACATACTATAGCCTGTGAGTCTAAAGCATGATTCTGGTTAAGGACCCTTACCACATATGAGACCCAGAAAGGTTTTAATTGGATGAAGCATAAAACTCCTACAGGACTGAAGACAAGACAGGAATGGAGTTGAAAATATTTGCAAGGCTTAGATCCAGTAAGAAAGTTATCATAGGAGATGCTTAGGGTAGCTCCTGGTCATTCTAGTGAGTATTTGAGAATTAGGATTAAACCAAACCAACCAGATGAGAACCTTGGTGGTACCACAGCCTCCAGAGCTAACTGCTGCTGCTTAAATCTCTAAAATCACCAGTGGTGTGGTGCTGTCCTTCTGGCCCTGCACATGGCAGGTGTTGGAGGTGCCCAGGCTCAGCCCCATGGACGCAGTGCTGCCCAAAGCATTCGTCAGGATAGCTCTGGCTGTCACAGTCAGCTTGGGACAGCAGTTCCTCAGCCAGCTCCTTCCAGCAAGCCATCTACAGAGTCTGAAACAGTTCCAGAAGAGCCCCTCACTGGCACAGGAATGCTGTCTTACTATAACAGCATTTTTCACTTAATGGAGGAACAAGACAGAAGCAGTTGCCACTGTCAATGAACTATTCCTAAGAAGTTGTTCCAACAAAAAGTTTCAGCTGCAACCATGCAGGGTGTCTGCTGGTCGGACACCACCAGTCCCCCTAGCCAAGAGCAAGATAGGCCTGCCCAAGTCCATCATAGCTCCACAATTCTGAATAAATGGCAGCTTTGCAGGGGATCAGCTGCTGTCTAATGCAGGGCCCAGAGGCTCCAGCAAAGATCTTTAAGCAGCTCTAAGACCCAGAAGCAACCAGAGGTGCCTGAGGCCATCACAAACATCAGACACAGACTATTCACCATGAGAAGTCTCAGAGAGTCCCTGGCTGTCTCTGAAGGGTTGCTGTTGGGTGTTCCCCAGCTCTGTGGAGCAGAGACAGGAGCATGATCCAGAGGTGCCATGGGTCAGAACCACCAGGAGAAACAGCTACCTGAGAGGCTGCTCTAAACAGGAAAAACAAAAGTTAAAACCCAAGAATTTTCATATCCAGTTTTTCAGTTTTATAGCAAAAATTAATTCAAGCAGAGGGACAAGTCAGCTGAGCAAAGCAGCAGAATAGCATTAAAGAGAGATGAAGAAACACAGCTGGCAGGCATCTCCCTCCTCCACAGCAGTGGAGGGGCAAGAGGGGTAGTGGCAGTGGGAGTATCCAGGATGGCTCTGAGGGGCCCTGTCAGCACCTGTGTCTTGCCATAGAAATTTCAGCTTTAGGAGTCCTGTCAGAACACACACAGAGCTCTGGCCCCAAAGGAAAGACCAAGGATAAGTCTCTTTGTTTTGTCTTTTGTTTTTCAACAGCTTCTTTTAGACCACACACTCCTTCCCAAAGTCTAACTGCTCAATAAAAAGAGCAAATAGATCAGATCTCACACACAAATACTTTTCATCTCAAAAGATCCCACTTGGGCAATGTCATCAAGTGCCAAGGTTTTGGCATGAAGCTTTACCCTCCTAGCACTCATATTTGTAGCCAGGGTGATATGTGGGGAGAAGAAATATACAGATCTGTACATATGGGGGATGAAACTCTTTACTGTGAGGTGGTGAGGAACTGGAACAGGTTGCTAAGAGAAGTTTTGGATGCCTCAGTCCTGAAAATATTTAAGACCAGGCTGGAGGGGGCCCTGACCAACCTAGTCTAGTGGAAGGTGTCCCTACCCCTGGGACTCTAACTTCTGATAAGTATCAACATCTTCTCCATGTGCAGGCTTTTTTTTTGTTTTGTTTTGTTGTTTGCTTGTTTTTAATTTAAACTGATCTTTGCAGTGCCAATTCCACTTAAAATAGCTTGCTCAAGTGTATAATGGATGGATAACAAGCTATTTCAAAGAATCTGCAGCTACTCTGGTCAATCTGTTTAGCTTAGCTGATCATTAGGTAATAGTTTAATAGTTTTATTTAGAAATCCAGAGTTAATAGTTTAGGTTTATGTAGATAGTCATAGTCAATACAAAAGACAGTGATGACAGCCTCTCTCATTTATTCAAATAAGGAACATGAAATCTACCCAGCATTTTGACCACCCTTGAAGCTGTGGAATATTTTAAAATTCACAACTTGTCCACTGCATGTATATTTTGAGGTTTGAAAATGTAATGCTGTATTTCCCATTTCTAAAGCAATATCAACAACAATAAAAGCTTAGCAATTTGAAAAAAAAATACATAGTCAAAATTGAAGCACAGCAAATCAGCTTCCCTGGATTTTACTGGTGGGTGGATGAAAAGGATTGAGAGGGAACATGCTGTTGATTTTTATTTTTTTCCCCTGGCCTTTCAGCAAATGCTGTAAAAGAAATATTTTTTTGAAATCTCCTTGACTCTTACACAATAGGGAAGAAAAAGAGCACAACCAAATCAATCACCCTCCAGCTGATACCACTGCAGAACGAAATCCATTCAGAGATCTCCTGGAAGCAGAACAACACTTCTGAGTTGCAGCAAATCAAACCTGGTGATAAAGGGGCTGCTCTGGCTTCCTCCCTCTGTGACAAACAGAGGCACAGGTTATCTGCTCCAGCATAGTCAGAGCAACTGGAATTAACCAAGTCAGTTTTTATTATCAGTCCACCTTCCCAAGGAAGCCACTATATACAACTGCCTGTACAGGTGTTTCTATCCATTTGTCTTCCTTGCAAAATAACTTCCAGTTTTCCAGGGCAATTTCAATGAGGTTTTGACAGAACGGTAGCAGTAACAAAAATGCTGTCTGATCACGTTCTGTACATGTATGGATGGTAGGGCAGAGGAAAGACAGTGTTCCTGCAGAAGGAAATTTCCTATGTGAATTTATTGGACATCAGAAAATTCACATGCTTAGCACAAAGCTATAGGAAATCAGATTTCGTAACTTCTACTCATTATGGCACTACTGTTTTTCCTGCAGTGAGATACCAAAAGATTACAGAATCTCAGGAAAACAGAAAAATGCATTTTTCACTGTATCAGCACTGCCTTTTTTAATATAAAATACCAACTTTGGAATATAAAAGTAACTGGGGTGACACAATAATTTAACATATCTACTATGAAAACACATACACCTAATGGAATTGGAGGAGGGCCCAACAACAAAATCTCTACTTGGATTTTATGCATCCCAGTGTCTCTGTGTATGTTTTTATCAGGGGTTTGGCTTAGAATAATCTTTGTTGCACATAAAGGATACCAGAGGGAATGACTGTAGAATATACATCAAAATGATGACAGTAGTCACATCTCTGGCAGGTGTCACTTTTCACTTATCAGCATGTTTCCTTAAACCTGTCCAAATTTTTATTCTGAGTGAAGACTTTGGTGTGTAAAATGGAAGCCATGTCTTTTATTAGGTCTTTAGCCTCTAAGTTAATACTGTTTTACTGAGCGTAAGTAGGAAAAACCAAGCAGAAGTAAATGCATTTTTAGTTTGCATTTCAATAAAAGAATCACATTTCTTGACAAGATTGTGAATATTGGGCTACAAATTATTATATAAGGTCACATTTCTTTTTATTCCCTCTGCAGGTTACTGGGTGAAGAACTACATATGATTTTTGTTTTCTAACAATAATTGTATTTTGTCTGCTGAAAAAACCCAGGCTCTTTTAGCTAAAGATGAGGTTATCTAACCATTCTTTATTTGGGACAATCAGCTATCACAAAACAATTCCTGGGAGTAAACACCATAGTTAGAGACATGCAAACAAAAACTAGCATTATAAATGATAGCACCACACATGAAAGAGAAAGAAATCAAAGGCATTACTACATGAAGGAAATCTGTACTATGCCTCCCACTGAGTTGTAATATTTTCCCTGTACTCTGCTTTGGGGGGTTGGTGTTTGTTTGCATGTTTTTCTTGTTTGGGTTCAGTTTTTTTCTCTTAAGCAAAACCACATGTACGAACAGGGTAAATTAGGTAAAACTATTATTTTATTTTAAGTTTTGCAAATGGCATAGAGTTTTGTGCCTATGTCTCTTCCAGCATGCCACTGTAATAAGCCTCTCAACACAGATATTAAGAAGACTTAATAGAATTTAATATTTAAAAAAACCCCTCACAACAAAAAACAGTGCACACACACATTTTAAGATTTTGTCAAGTGGTTTAAGTTCTGGAAAACAACCAACCAAACAACCAACCAGTGCCAGTCACATAGAATCGAGTATAACTTTCCTGTTAATTTGTGTTTTGCCTTTATGCAAACAGTCAATTAAAGCCTTAGGCTTTAGGAATGAGCATTAATCTGCTACAGGCAATGAAACAATGCTGATCTGCACCAGTATTTGATTTGGCCAAACACTTGGAAGAGACAATTACTACCTCAAAACAAGAGGTCTCTTTGCTGAAAGGAAGGGATACTGTTGAAAAGTTTCTAGCTGAGCAGCACGTAATTTCTAAGTTTTATGCATAAATCAGCCTCAGGAAAGATTCACAAATATACCCTTAATTAAATGCTTTTCCATTATTCTACCAGCCTGAAAACATAAAGAGAGGAATTAATTACATAGGGACAGACGTTGAATCCATTAGTTGTTAGGGGTGTCCTGTGTATCAAAGACTAGATACAATACATAAAATAGCATTAATATCATTAAAGATAGAGTCATTTCAGCTACTGGTAAAAGTTAAAAATAAAAAAGTGCATTCCCTGAGAAATGTAAATGGATTTGCTTTCTGAAAGACTGGTGTGAACCTACATGTAATCAATCAGCTCAGTTGCTACAGCTGCACCATCAGAAGTGTAAGGGTCGATTTACTGTAGAAAGGCACTGAGAAAGAGCCATGACAATGACATGAAGATGCACCAGAAGCTCTTTCCCATACCTATGGTCTCCATCAATTAAAGCCACAATTCACCAAAAACATCAATAACAAAGTAACACTCCTGAAAATTCAGCAGGAGAGTGGAATATGAAGTAGATGCTGTAAAACAGAATCCCTCTGCAGCCAGGCATAGCAGCCCCATAAAAGCTACAGAGTACTAGGGACTGCACTGCTGTAATTCACTTGTCCCTCCCTTTCTCTTTATACTGTCTTTATATATTGGTGTAACCTGTATATCCATGATACATGGGAGAAATGTGGGTTTCTGGGCATGGGATAATCTATTTTATTGTATGCTTCTATGTTCTCCAGTTTCTTCTCCCCACATCTGTTTTTCTTGGCTCCGTGTGTACAACAGCTGCATATTTGGGGATACCAATTTAAAACAAAGGAGAAGTATTCCTTACTTTTCTCATAAATCACTCTTCAGATGGTAGACATCTCCAGAAATTCAGATAATTAGGCCACAATATCAGTTCTTTTTTTCACAACAAGACAAATCAGCATTATTTCTCTAGTGATATCCCTTCTCTACCTAGAAAATCAACTAGATAAGTGCCCTTAGAAATCAAACTGTTTATATCTTGTTCTACCCCATGAATCAGTGCCCAGTCTTTTATACAGCTCATTTCCTGCCCTATCATTACCATTTTCTGGAAAGAACCTGGAGAAACAATAGGAATGGAAATACGCTGTGGTCCACAGAGAGGATGGCAGGATCCATGTTCCTTCCCTGAAGAAGGATAAAGATATTGACCCCAGAGCAATTTCAGCCAGCGTGATGCTGTTGCTTCTCAAAAGGCAATTCTCAAGCACAGAGAGTGAACATGACAGGAGCACATCACCATCAACACAGAAGAACTTCTCTGAATCCCAAGCCTGTGTATTCCTGATTTGCTAAACCCTAAAGTCTTCATTCAAGCCACTTTACTGCTCAACTTAAAAGGAGTCACCATCAAGGAGATACACAGCAAGGTTTTAATGACAAAGCAGAATATGCAAACACTATATCTGCCATGTCATTAATAATTCTGGAATAGAAACCAAATTATATATAGGTAACATTTCCATGCTTAACCATTTCGTATTTATACAACAAAAGGAAGATACTGTGAAAATGTTACACAGAAAGTTTCTCCTGTTCATTAAACATACATAAGATAGTTATGAACATACGAAGAATGTGAAATGAAAACCAGTAAAACCTGTGCCAAAGGTAATGGGTTCCATTAGTTTAACACCCTTTCCCAAATCTTTCATAAAAATCACAATGCAGCTTCACACCCAATTCATTAATTGCCCCTCTTTTGTTAAATGCCAGGCAGCTTGCAGGCCTTCTGGTATTTGTTTGTTCATAAGTCAGAGACTGATGGGACATCTGAGGTGGTTTAAAACCAGCCCTGTGCACAATTAATTTTCCCAGTCTATACAGTTTAACTGTTTATTTTTTGAGGGGATGAATGATGTTCTTTGAGTTTACTTGCAATGAAACATGGCCAGCGTTCATGAGAGAAGTACAGCCAAATATTTGATTTTAAAAAACAATACTGCCCAGAATTTTTTCCACATAAAGTGACTCCTTCATATGGTAGGAGCACAGCATCAGTACAGTATGGCTGCATACATCTGACATGCAGATTTTCAAACTGAGTGCATCCATTAGAAAGCCATGTACAAGTATCAGGTGAAACCTCACTATCAGTCTGAAGGAGAAAATTTTAGACAGCCCCATATGTGTGCTCAGCCCAGTGCTTTTCTAATCCTGCTGTTACTCAGAGGAGACCATACTTTACCACAAACCTGTGAGAGGCACCATGGGTGGTCTCTAACTTCCCAAGATGCTAAAAGCTGCTTGCCAGCAGGTCTGCTGGCTCCATTCAAACAAACAAACAATCAACCCCCAAACAGTCCATATCTTCTGGTACCATCAAGACAGACCCATAGAAGGTCTTAAACAACGCCAAATACCAACTGCCTTCGCAGTGCACAAATCCCCAAAGGCAACCACAAAAGCAACCCAATCACAGTACAGCAAAAAAAAAAAAAAAGAAAAAGAAAAGAAAGACGCTAAGAAGCTTGCAGATGGGCTGGAAAGGAGAAGTGAGAGATTTCTGCTGTCATTTGCCTAACCCTCCTTCCCTCATTCCCTCTTGCCAGCCGATGGCTCTGCCTTTCAACTTGCATAGCACAACATTTTGCAGCTGCTCAAAGAGAAACTTCCCTCCTCAAACAGTGCACACCAGCAGTAGCTGGGGAGTCCTGGGAAGCAGCAGCTGGAGGGATCAGCTCTGGCAGGCTGACTTGAAATGCTAAGGCATCTCTCATCACAACCGCGCAGAGCCAGATCCCAGGGTTGTTAATCAAGCACAAGTCAACGGGAGCTTTGCCCAATTAAGTAACACAGTTTGGCTCATTCCAGCAAAGGATTACACCACAAGAGCAGAAGCCCTTCAGTACCCAACACCGAGGTCAACGCCCTCCTTTACTGGTTAACTCCCTTCCTTTATCTTCTTCTCTACTAGTCCCGAATAAGAGGATTTAAAGTCAAACTGTGAAGTGATGCTGAGAAAAGCAGGGATGCAGTCCAAAGGAACACGGAGCATTTGGTTTTTAGTTCTCTTTATCTCAGTTTTACTAGCTGCACCACTTGCACCATGAAGATCCCTATTCTCCTTCTCTCCCCAGATAATTAGAAAACAACAGCATTTATGCCCACACTGAAGCCTAACCCCAGCATACTCAGGTATACTCCAAACCCCTGTGTAGCCTCCCAGCCACACGCAGCTTGGATCAGTTTGTGTTTCCCCTCCTGAGATCATTCTCTTTCCCTCCAAGGAGGCTGTCACTAAGGTTGGCTGACCTACTAAAGCCTGATGTGTCTGCTCTTTGATAAAATCCAGGTCTCTGGCTCTTTGCAAGATACAGAACCTTAGTCAAGGGAGGGAAAAAGTTTCTTAGCCAAGAAATAAAAAAAAACCCATAAAATTAAAAAAAAAAATCAGTGTGTCCAACTGAGTGGCTGAAGTGTTCAGACAGCATCCCAAGCTGCAGAGAACACAATGAGAAAGTATACTAGTCAGGGAAGCACATACTGCAGAAAGAGGTGCCATGCCATATTTGCTCTAATCCCATATTACCCTCTTGGATCTTTGATTATTAGAAAGGTTGTTTTCTCTCAAGAACCTGAGGATGTGATCTTACATGACAAGACACAAGGGCACAGTAAAACTAGAACAGGTTCAGTGAGAAAGTCAGTAGTTCTCACCAAAATATTTTTTCATTGAGTGTCTACCACTAGTCACTGAGAAGCTAAGACTTACAAACTTTTATGATCAACTCTATTTTGCAGCAAAATTTGTTTAAAACCAGTTACCACTACCAGTTTTGCAACAATGCCTGACTGCAGGATTTTCAAGTTCTGTTATCAAGGGAAAATGTTTCTTGTCCCTTCTCCCCTCAAATAAGAAGGCTAAATAATGAGATATACATTTAAATCTATTTTCTATTTACACTGATTTTCAGAAACAAGCGCCACAATATTTACACATGCACACTGCCCGGGGGCCCTCTGAAACCAGTGAGATTAGTCTCAGAGTAGAGAACTAAGCATGTGCATAAATCTTTTCAGAATCTCAGCCAAAGAGGCTGTTTGATTGGGAAACAATAAAGGGACACAGGCTTGTGGTACTCTGGGAGCCAAACCCTGTCCTCAGAAACAGGTTCATTTCTCCCTGGGCGTGTGGGGTTCAAACACCCAGTCAGAGACAGGCCTGAGCCCTGTGCCCCTCCACCTGCAGAGAGGAGAGTTACAGTTCATGAAGAAGCTCCTCTCTGTGAGGACATAGAGGCCTGCTGGTGTAATTTAGGTGTAGTTTTGGCTTAGCACTCCAGAAAAAACGTAATCTGTGGTCTCCTTGGCTCTCATTGCTATGGGGGGTCACATAACAGGAATGTATCCAGGTAGGTTTGAGAAGCACGTGCAACTTTTTACAAAGGATAATGGATAGCCTACATTATTCATAACATAACTGATTTCAATTGCGTTATGCTTTACTTTCCAGATTTTCAAACAAGGACATCCTAATAGGACTGTACAGGTATATTTCTTCTAAAATTCATGCTCTCCACTGGAATTAGATGTCTCCCACCAAAATTGTTATTAAAATTAGCACTACACATCCTTAGATTGGGGCCTAAAACATTATGGTTAAAATATTGTCTACAACACTTATATCTTCTATTTCTCTAACAGAAACACAGAGAATAATGTACAATTTTAAATTAATGAGGAGAACAAAAATATTTGTCAGGAAAACAAGAAACAATACAAATCTAAAAGCTCTCGTACTGTAATGTTTGATGGTTGCTAAATGAAATAAAATTTAAAATATAAAATATACTTCTGAATTACCCCCAACCATCTGTGAAACAGTAAAACGGAAAGGAAAAAAGCCTGAAACAAACCCAAAACCAGAATTTCCAGGGCAAGAGAATGGCTGGGAGAGGATATGAATTTAATTCTCGTTCTTCAAATTCATAACCATGTGTTTCTTCCCCAGAGATATTTTTCAGGTGCAGTGCCTTCACAACATTTCCTTGGAAATGGGAAAAGAAAATCTTGCATGTAAACGCATTTGTCACTCTCTGCACTGGGACACAGCTAATGCAGTAAATCTGTTCTAGAGGCTATCATTGATAATCCACAGAGAAGAAAACACTGATTTTCATCTTGAACCAGAACCTGACATGACCTCTTGTTCCTTCTATTGGAAGAAACCCCACCACAACCCTCCCCAAACCCCAAATCAAACAACCCACCTCGGTAATTGCAGACCCCCACACAGGGAGAAAGCAGAGCTGAACTAGATTATTCCTTCTGGGCACCCAAAAATCTGCTCTCTTTCAGTATTAAGGTAGAATTTTCCTTGAAAAATCAACATAAGGGAGTGTTCTTACTAGATATTATCACTCACACTGTATTTCAAGAACTGTTTTAAGACTAACAAATTGGGGTTTTTCCTTTCCTTACATTCACAAGACAATATTAGATGTTGATTAAAACCAGTTCAATCAACTGGAAAGGGTCCATCATTGTCAGCATCACAAAAACAGGCCCTGAGACCCTGTTCTGCAGTGCTGGAGAAGAAAAAGAGACTCCTTTAAAATCATCCAAGAAAAAAAAAAAAAAGGAGTAAAAATAGGTATTCATGAAGTGTTATTGTCCAAGATAGAATAGTAGAGGCTGAGGAGAACAAACAGTATAAACAGAGAACACATTTTTCCTTGCCTGCTTCACAATAGCTAAGATCCTTTAAAAAAAAGAATAGGTAAAAAGATAAGACATGCATGCCTGATACTGAAGAAAAGACTGTTTGTACCCAGCACAGTGGATAAATTGTTCTAGAACAGTTCAGCCATGTCAAGGAATGACCCTTTCATGCTGCCAAGGTCAATTAGACCCATAGCCAGCGTTAGTCAAAAAGGTCATCACCACCCATAGATTTAAAATTAGTTCACCTGTTTTCTCCTAGAACTTCACAAACTTAGTAGAGACCAGTCAGGTAGGAGATTTTAGGTGTGATATGGTATGGCTGGCATGTGTTGTATTGATGGATCAAGAGCTGCAGGCAATATTTGGCCCAGTCCTAAGAACATCACAAAGCCTGTATGCTGCTGCTACAGCCCCCAGTTACAGGTAGAAGCAGGAGGTGACAGATACACCAATAAAAGGGGAGGCCTGATGCCTAAACTCCCAATTCTTGGTTAAAATTTCACTTCACTTCTGGTGTTCAAGACACCACTTGTTTTAATCTCAACCTGATCTCTGGAAGACCCCCTAAACATAGCAAGGAAAAATTCACATAAGCCTATTCCCATGGAAATTCATTATACAGGTGCATCCTTAGAGGTAGTTTGCTTGAACAGGAAAAACAACCACAAAGCACCAAGATGTAAACTGAATGCATGATTGTAGTTAGTCTTCCACTCAAGCAATTCTCATTGTTATTTTGACTTACTGATGATCACAGAAATGCTGGAAAGCAGAAGGTTTTAAACATCTGCTAATCAATTATATTATTTCTCTAATTCTATAGTTCTGTTTAAAAATCCTGATTTAGGGGGAAATTTGTAGGTAGAATTATCTGATCCTTGCATTGAAATGGGGACGGAGCTCATTGTGGCAAAAATTAGATAAACAGTTTTGTGGTCCTCACTTGTGTGCATAAAGAGTTAATAAATAAATAAATATGAACATCTGAAACATTCAGTGGGAGTTACTTCACAGATTTACCTTCTTTCCAATTTATAAGCTGCTCTTTTGAGACAGTTGTATTGCAGAGTATATAGGGAAGAGAAGGCTCAGCTGGAATGCCTCTCACACAACGTGAAAGAAATAACATTCAGCTATTCCATGACCTCCAATGTTATCTCACACCAGCTCTGGCAAAGAGTCCCAATTCTTACAGAATTGTTGCCTACAGACAGTGAGGTTTCTGTTTCTGAGGTTGCCCTGCTTTTCTAAAGGAGACCTACATGTAATTATGCCCACACTTCCATTGCATATACTAGCAGGATCCCTGTCCAGAGCAGAGGCAAACTCAGGGCAGGCAGTGGAATTGTACCATCTTAAACAAGCTATAGCTTTGTCCCATATGCCTAGTCAACAGATATGCACCATGGCTATTTGGCTGTCCAGTCTCATCTGTCCACAGCTGAAAGACAAAAGTGTAAAAAAAAAAACCTCTAGATTTTAAGGCCAGAAGAGAATAAGGTTCAATTCATTTTCATGTGGGTTTTTCCAGTGTTTTCAGAACCTGAATACTGAGCAGATTTCTCCTGAACCCTTGTAAGGAACTTCCTGTAGAAGCTTCCTCCCCCAATGAATTCATTGAAACCCTTCCCACTTAAAAAAAATAAATAAAATGAATAAATAAATAAAGCACCTTGGAAATAACAGATCTCTTTTGTGTTCCAAGGTTTTCCAGCAGTTAATGAAATTACAATGGCTTACCTGAGAGGGTAACAGCATATCCAGTACTCAGCAGAGAAGCAAAGAGAATAGAGAGGGAGGGAAAAGAGCCTTTTCTTCTGTGAAGAAAATGATGACAGAAATCAAAGTGAAACTAAATCAACATGTGCTGGGAACCTGTAATATTTGCAAAAATTGCAGAACCCAGGTACTCCTGTGCTGAAGCCAGGCCACCTGCTTTTCGAGATCTGCTATTAACTGCACCTGCCAATGATTACTCATTGAGAAAATTTTGTATTCATACTAGAACTAAAGTGATTGTACTGTGCACTTACTGTCCTGCCTCACGAGTGATCTGGTAGAGCTCAAGGCTTGAACAGGCAGTGCTGAGACTCAACGTGCCTTTCCCAGACACAGGCTGGAAGCACCTTCCTGTGCTGCTGGAGCACAAGGATGCAGAGGGTGCTGAACATCCCGCACTTGTGTTCCTCTGCTGCGTGCACACAGCTCTTGTTTACTTTGAACAATGACTTCTGACTTAAAGCTCAAGAACCAGCCCAGGCCTCTTTCTGCTCCCAAGCCAGGGCACTCAGTTCTCTGCACTACTGAGCTGCAGAAGCCAGCACAGGTGGTGTCCCATTTCAGAGGCCCTGCCGGTGCTGCTCTTCCCACCTCCTCTCTTCCCAACATCCGTGGTCACACAGCTCTGAGCGTCCCTCACTGAACAGGCACTAAGGCAGGAAAAGCAAGAGATCTCTTTTAGCCTGTGACTATCTGGAGGAACTGAGAAGAGGCTGAGGGACACAGACTTGGGAAAGATCCAGGGTCCAGCTGCCCATATCAGCAGGACAGTGATGGAGGAGATGGAGCTGTAGTCTCCCACCAGTGTCTGGCAGAATGAGACACTACAGCTGAAAGCTGAAACAAGAGTCAGGCTCGACAAAAAGAGCAATTCATTGTCCATGAGGGCAGGCAGGCAGTGGAAGAAATCATCCAGACAGGCTTTTGCTGGTGGCTTTCAAGAGCTGCTTTGACAAAGGCTTGTGTAACATGGTCTGGTGTCACAGGTGACCCTACTTTGAGCTGGAGCTTGGATGACAGACCTCTTGATATCCATTCCAACCTAAATGCCTGTGTGGGCCTTTTGAAAGAAGTGAATTCAAGACTTTGGTTTACATAAAGACCTGATTTCTCTCTGGTGCATCAGAGATGTGGTTTCAGGACAAACCAGATATTTTCTTCTCCAAAGTGCTCCCACTCCTGTGTGCTTTGTAAAGGTGAAGGCGTGGGTGCCCTGGTCCCTTGTGAGGCAGCAAACGAGGAGCTTTCAGAGAACCAGGTCATGCCATTTTGGAACATGGGCAAGCTCTGGCTGCTGTCACATGCATGGGGACCTCGTTGTAGCTCAGTGCAAGACATCGACATTGCCAGGCAGTCATGCCATTGTTGCTGACAAAACAGAACCCAGACCTGTTACAGGCAAAAGCCTTAGAGGCTTAATTGTTTAATGTCAAGATTCTCAGCAAACACTTAACCTTGGAACACAATAAAAATGCATTTTTAAGGCGCCTTTGAGATGCAATATTTAAAAATGGCCTCTACACGAAAAGTTGCAGATGCCTATACACCATTTCAACTAAAATATAAACAGAAATAAAACTATTTAAACAGAAAATGCAATGTATTTTTGAACAGATAATAATTAAAGATAAAAAAATTGAGAGTGACTGTAGGGCTCACAGCCTATCATTGGTTTGAATTTAAGTAATGGTTAACAAAGTTGGTTGTCTCAATTCAGCAACTCTCATGCTATTTCTCACCTACCTTGTGGATCCCATCATTGCACTTAATTTCCTTGCCATGATTCTCCACCACATCATAGGGTGGTTTGGGTTGGAAGGGGACCTTGAAGATCATCTAGTTCTAACCCCTCTGCTGTGAGCAGGAATGCCTTCAAATAGCCCAGGTTGCTCAGAAAAACCCAGAAACCAAAAATCCAGAGGCTCTAAAAGGCAAAGTGTTTTCAGCAGAACATCAAGACAAGAGCAAAACCAGAACAGTGTCAAGGGAGATTTGAATTAGTTTTCTGTCCATTTCATTTATTTGGTGGGTGAACACAGGTCCTCATGTTCCTGAGACGGACTCTGAACACAGAGTTCAGTCCTTTGGTAAACCTCAAAATAAGTGAAGGAGCTTTCCACAATCCAGGCCAGAAAAACATGATTTTTAAAATTTAAGACTTTGAAATCTCTCTTTAGAAAGAGTCTTCTTTTAAAGCCCCAGATCAATGTCATTAATGGACAATGCAACTATTACCATTTGTGATTCTTCATTTTTACATATATTTTGTCTTCTTGAGTAGTGTGTGCAGTTTTGGTCACCACAATATAAAAAAAGACAATAAGTATTAGAGAGTACCCAAAGGAGGGCCACAAGGATGGTGAAGGGCCTCGAGGAGAAGCCATATGAGAGGCAGCTGAGGGCAGTTGGTCTGCTCAGCCTGGAGGAGCCTGAGGGGAGACCTCATTGCAGTCTTCAACATGAGAGGAAGAGGAGGGGCAGGCACTGATTTCTTCTCTCTGTGACCAATAACAGGAGGGAATGGCCCGAAGCTGAGTCAGGGGAGGTTTAGGTTGAATATCAGGAAAAGGTTCTTCACCCACAGAGTAGCTGGGCACTGGAACAGGGCAGTGGTCCCGGCACCAAGCCTGACCAAGTTCACGAAGCTTTTGGACAATGCTCTCAGGGATGCACATGGTGGGATTCTTGGGGATGGTCCTGTGCAGGGCCCAGAGTTGGACTCAGTGGTCCTGACAGCTCCTTTCCAGCTCAGCATGTTCTGTGATTCTCTGAAGACAATGTTCTCTGAAAGGGTGAGGGGGAAGAGAGCCCTTACAATCACATAACGTGATCACCAGGTATCTTCAGGGGAGGTATTAGTCATGTTTTAGTCACGTTGCAAAAACAAAACCAAGCTCTGCAGTGCACCCATCCATAAAGGACTGCTGCAGGTGGGTGAGCTGCCCACCACCACTCTCCCAGAGGGTGCTCAAAGCACCTCCCACCCAACTTCCCTGGCGTGAGGGGGGTTCTGGGGTGCAGCTGGCTCTGCCTCACCGGCTGTGGGGGTTCAGTGCTGGGCACTGCCTGTCTGGTACCCACAGGATGGCTGTGCTGGCTCCATGGAACTCCCTGAGACAAACCCCAAGTATGCAGCTGGGGATCACGCAGAGCAGCACAACCACCTAACACAGCTGGCTATAGCACAGAAGGGAGCCTGATACCTTTGAGGCTGAGAAAATTACGACTCATTATGCTAAGTAATGCCTTATATCAGCATGTAATAACTTTTCTTTGTAAGCAATCACCAAAGCATTCTCAACAGAAAATTAATATATCTGATTTGTTTATGTATTCACCTAATTTAGGGTAGAAAGATTTTTAAACTGAAATAGATATGGAAGCTTGTCACCAAAATTTTTCTGAGCTATAGATCCATTTATATTTATACTTTTACAGACACACACACACACATAATTACATGTTCTGTCTCTGTGATAGGATGAATCAGATAAGATGTTAAATATACAATCCTGTGCTGTATGTTACAAGAGATTTCACTCATCTTTCTATTTCTGACAGCCATAGTTTTGGTGGGAAATTAAAAGTTAATTTTGTTTTTTGTCCTTGTGTCTTTTTCCTTATCAGCAATGTCTTCAAGGCATGCCAAAGTATTCTGAAAGTGACCTTCATTTTACTCATATCATCCTGACACAAGTGATTTAGCCTCCATACTCGTAGGAGTAAATATAAGAAACACCCACTGACTGACAAATATTTCATCAGAATTCAGCCACACATTTGTTCCTGGGCATGGAGGGGAGGGTGTGTTAGATAATGACCTCATTTAGTAAGGCATAATCATTTTAGTCCACCACCAGTATATGGACACTACCTTTTGCACTCTCACCCTGTATCTCCTTGTCTGCCTTTAAGGGTTGCTATATTTTGAGGCCCAGTCCACGTGCAGCTGCCATGCACTGATGGTGCTGTGATTCCCAAGATGGACACAGATCTTTTAACCAAACCTGACTCAGACAAGGATTTTCCCATTTCTCAAACCTACTGCCAGAGCAAGCAGGCAAGCAAATTTTGAATACTTAAACATATAGCAGCTAGACAAATAACTTGGGGAAGAGCTCAGCCATGCATCCAGCTCTGCTGGGGCTTGTATTTTCCAGGACAGTAGTGGCACAAAAACTCTGGGCCATTAAACGCAGTGGGGAAATCTGTGCACTCACAGCTACTCTCACATGGAAGTCCTTTGCTGGACTGGAGTCTGGAGGGCAGTTGAAACAGCTTTCAATATATTAATTACTAGTGATTTGCACTGGTGAGGTAGGTGTGGTAGCTTAATAGATACAGTACAAATGTGAAAAGCAATAGAGATGGGGAAAAAATTGATGGAGATAAGGACTTTAGTCATTGACTGGGAAAAAAAAAAATCTTAAGTAAAGGGAAACAAAAATTTGGCATGTAGCAATAAACTGAGTCAAACGGGCTCCTGACATAGGACAAATTTTTCTGGAAGAATTTAATACTCAAAGCATCAGAGAATATGTTCTGGGTTTTATAAAACAGAAGTCACAGGATTATTAAGAAGGGTGATTTCAGCAGTAGCATATCATACAGACCCAGGCTAGAAAACCATGTGAAAAAGTGAAAGACTATTGTGGCAGACACAGTAAAGGCCATGAGGTTACAGATACAGAAGGAGGAACGCATGCACTGGAGATGCTTGATGAGTGCTTTTAGTATACTACCAAAAAAACAGAGTGTATTTTAAAAAAAATGAAAAAAACACCTCATTCAAGAGAAGCTTAAGACAGCACTCAAACAGCAACCAAATGAAAACTCAGCTATGACTGCAGATGACACCCTCACTGACAGTTTGCTTGTGTAAGGTGAGGGCACACATACACACTCCTGGGCAGAGAGCTGCTGCAGCACTCCTGCATGGCACCAAAATCACTGGATTTTTAAAAGAACTTCATCATGCCCACAGGAGAATGTGCAATAGCCAGTTCTTCCCTTTGGCTTGGTGATTTCTGTGCTGCTCACAGCTGCCCGGATGTTGTGCCACATCTCCATGTATCACCTCCTCTGCTGACTCCACAGCAGACAAGAACTAACCCAGCTGGAAGTGCCTGTTCACTCCTGGCTTAGCAAGAGTGCCCCAGAGGACTCCCTGGACACGGAGTCAAAGCAAGAAACTTACAGAATTGACCCACTGCTCATTTAAGTCTGTCTCCTCTTTGCTAAGAGGATCTCCCATCTTCTGCTGAAAGCTCTGATAGAGGGTGCAGAGTTCACTTCTCTTTCAAAAGTACCTCATCATGCAGCACCTTTCTATCACATACAGTGGGAAAGAAAAATCACATAGGTTCATGTGAGCCTCTCTTTCTGACTCACATTTACCCACTGCCAGGCCTTTGCATGCTGTTGTGGATCTTGACAAGCTATTCTCATTTTCACCTCAGATCTATGTTTTGACTCAACACCAGCAGAAAAATAGGTCACAGAAAAATGACCTGGATACTCAACCACTTGAAGGAGATTTCTCACTGAATTTTAGGGGAGGAAAAAAAATTAGGCACTGGCCATTTAAAACAAAATAAAAATTAAATAAATCTTCCAAACAGCAGGAGCTATTGGCAACCCATTACAAAAAAGGTGGTACAAGAAGATTCAGGTGACTTGGACTTACACTCAGTTTAGCACATTTTGAATGCAGATCTACCACACAAGGGAGACCTTTTCATTGCAAAATGCAACGACAGTTTTATCATTAAACAATATTACATGTGGGGTTTTTTTCCCTTATTATCAAGGAGAAAAGACCACCTTGTGAAAAACATATTTTGAAGAGGTTATACCTACCAGAGCCATCTCATTCAGTATGGTGAGAACAGGATTCATGACCTGGCCACACAGATACTGCAGTTAGGAACATGAGTCAACTTCATGAACTTAAATGAGATTGCACAACAGCTTAAACAAGGCTAAATCAGTTGATCCCTAGAAAACCCAAACTCTTTAGTTGCAAAGCCTCTTGTTACTATTTTGACATCAATATTTAGAAAGAAATAAAATTTCCTAGCAACAAACCCAGCAGGTAATTAGATGCCATGTCAGAGAGCATAAGGATGTACTTCAATCCTGCTGCAAGGACCAGCTTATCAGAAAGCAAGGAAGACTTCAGTGTATGAAAGTGATTTCCCAAATCAGGGCACAGAGTGTGAACACAAACAGCCACTTGATGTTTCAATGCACAGCTGCTGTGGGAACACCTCTCTCCCCGTGTGTGTACTCCCCAACAACACAGACAGTTCTCCTGCAGTAACAGCACTTGTCAGGAGAAGGAATCAAGTTAGAGTTTGGAGATTGTTTGTTTGTTTTTAAAACTCAAACCTAGTCTTGGCTTTGTGTACTTGAACCAGAATCCAATTTCTATTAATCCAGTTAGGGATCAAAACCAGAGCCTGTAACTAATCTGTGTAATTTAACTTGTAGCTTTAGTTTTGAATATTATATTCCTCCAACAAATACTTGTTTGCAGAAATTGCTTAGCAAATCCTCCTATGTAGCACATAAACTGAAGTGGAAGCAAAACTAATGAAGGAGTAATAGCCAACAAGTTAGTCACTGAGCTCCATCCAGTGCCTTCTCTCCAACAAAATGAAGTACTACACATGAATAATGGTGATATTCCTTTCTGCTCTCCTTGGTTTGTCTTCTTTTAAGGGAGAGGTTTGGTTGATATATCATCATCTCACTAGTTAAAACATCTTTAATTGCAATATATATACACTTTATGCATACGTATCTCTTAAATATAAGCACATACAAACACACACTGTATTTTCACCTCCATTTTGAAGATATCATCTAAAAATTCTTATTTTGTAAGCACTTGAATTTCTGAATGGTTTCTTCTTCTTTCTCTGACACTTGCCACATTCCTGAAGGGTTTATGCTTTGTAAAGGTCCAATAGCCAATACAACTGCAAAAGCTATAATTTCAAATATTTTGACATATATATAGCACTCAAATCCAACTTAATTGAATCTGAAAATTTCATATCGACTCCCTTAGGAATTACTTTTAAAAAATTAGATTTATATGTGAAAGAGCAGAATAAATTATATTTAAGAGCTCATCTAATACATTAAAAAAATAATAGCTAACTTTATTGAAAAATCATATTTACAGCCCATGTAATAGATTAAAAATTCCAACCATACTTGTTAATGCTTTTAGTCCTTCTACCCAGTTTTTCCTCTTTCTTCCACATTCCTTCCACTTGTTTTACTCTTTGCATCTATGCCTCCTTTCCCTCTTGTTGAACTAATTCTGCATACCTCCATACATTAACTATTGCCCTTCTTAAAACCCTTCTCTTCTTGCTTCCCTCTATCTTTTGGACTATTTTCAGCCCTTTTCCCTTGGCCTGTCTTCTGTGGTCTCTCCCAGACCATCCTGCATGGGACAGTCTTGCAGGGGATGGACTTCTCTCACAGCCCTGTGGCACCACAGGCCGGGTGGTCCCTGCAGGGTGCCCTGGCCATGCCCCTGCCAGCCCTCCAGGCTGCCTTTGGCTCAGGAGCAGCAGCTGCACTGATTTCCTTCTGCACGTGGGCAGGGAAGGAGCCCTTCTGCTCAACCTGAGCAAGAGGAGGAATTTTGTGAAGGATAATGCTGTGGACTACCCCAGCCCTGCAGACACAAGAGTTGAGTCTCAGGCTCCAATTTCAATATTTATTCTTTCAGTCCTTGCCTTGCTCTAGCTCTGGTTTAATTTTCTCTTCAAAGATCCATTCTGCACCTCATGGATTGTCTCACAAAAAGGCACAAGCTTTAGCAGCAGCTTTAAGCTGCAACCCTCTGTTATTACATGATCTGCAGGAGCACAGGGAGCATTCTTCTCTGACCCCTTGCAGAGGGACATCTCTGCCCCATAGTCAAGCACACGTTTCATATATGAGGAGGATTTCAGAAACTCATGGGGCATGCTCAGAAAGAGGTGCTGGGTGGTTGTGCCCACCCCAGCTCTGAGACCACACACACCACCAGTGCTATGACACTGTCTCTGCTTTGAAGAGATACAGAGACACCAATAGTGACCCTTCCCTACGGAGCTGAATCCTTGTGAGAATGGGCCAGTTTTGCAAAATGTTGCCTGGAACTGGGTTGAGAAGGTAAACCCCTCAGCTTCAGGCTGACCAGAGCCCAGTATGCTGTTCCTTATCTCAAGGCCTCGCAGTAAAGCTCTCGTACACTTGCAGGCACGGGGTGTTTGCCACAGTGGCTTAGCAGGCAAGAGCCTCCAGTGGCAGTTTCCACGCACATAAGCAGAAGCTGGGGAGCACTAAGCCAGAGGACTGTCCTCATGCTCAGCCTCAATGAAAGCCCTGCTAGTTTGTCTATTTATGGCATGTCCAAGTCACCCATCACCATGGCAGCTGAGCACAGAGGGGAAAATGCTGCAGCCTGGAGCAGATCAGACAGCAGCACTTGTAAGACATAACCACAAGGCTGTATGTCACATCCTCCCCTGGCTGCTGCCATGACCCATTTATGATTTCTACCTGAAAGCTGTACACTACGGAAAAGTTTTATTAACACACCCAGACTACGCTCTTCAAAGGTCTTACACTAGCAATACAGGAAGCCAGAACATAAAAACAGGCCAGAAAAAGGCAAAACAATATTCAAAATAAAATAGAAAGCAAATCTCATTGAAATTAACATTGTAAAATACACTGCAGCGAGCCAAGCTAAGAAGAATGCATTCAGCTCACACCATGCCTCAAGCAACTTCAAAGGGGAAAAAATAACACATTTAAAGTATATACAGAAGCAGCTCAGGTTTGTCATCAGCACAGAAAACTGAAGAGTGAGAATTTGGTCCAAAATCAAAACCACAGGTCAGAAGGCAGGTGCTCGCATGAGGGAGAGAAATATCCTGAGACTTTTCAGCCTCCCTCCAGCTTACTGACTTAAGTTACACTTCTTCCTCCTTTTATATGCATTGACATTCCATCAACAGAAAGTTAAACATATTACTGATACTTAATATTTTCTTTGGCCATTTCCAATGGGGAACACATGATCTGACACTGTTGAGTACAGAACTGTAGTGACCCATTTCTGTAAGAATCAGCACATGTGACCAAAGAGGGAAACGCCACCATTTGTGAACAAACAAGTCAGAAATGCCTTCTTGAAGGTTTCCTGAAAATGACCAAAGTCTAAAATTACAATGAGGCTTTCCTTTTTTTGGTGGGACTGACCTTTTTCCCGTGCAGCAGATAAAGAGACTGATCTCTGTTGATCACACATTCTTATAAAATTTGGGAAAGAAACCGCCTGTGAAACCTGAGGTGCCAAAGTCCAGGGTGGTTTCTACAGCCTGTGACGCACCAGTTTCCTAAGCAAATCCATCAGACTGGCACTCCCTGCCCCAAGTAGCTACAGGTCTTTGGACACAAGCAGGAGATATCCTAACCCAGATCAACCTCTCTTTCTGCCCCTCTTACTGGGAAAAGGGATTAACTGGTGGGATAATCAGACATGGTTTACTCTCCTGAAGCCCATGCAGAAAAGATTAAGGCCAACCCTCCATGGCAGGGGGGTTGGAACTAGATGAACTTCAAGGTCCCATTCCATGATTCTGTGAAGGCTTTACTAAGTGGGAACCTAAAGTTAGTAAGCCCATACTGAAGCACTTAAATGATCTGATTCTTTTTCTTTTTTTAAACCACTGATCTCCCTGTAGCTCTGTGAATGAATACCCTCTGATAATCCACCCCTTATATGTCTTGAGCCAAGATTAAAAGTGTTACTTGAGTAAGAAAATTATCCTAAGGAAAAATTAAGTTTGGAAAGAGTTAAGAATAGACAATAGCACTCCTGTAATACCAACTGAGTCAAAACTCCCAGCAAAGCAAAAGAGCAAGGAGAAGGAACAGTGAAATATTAAATGCAGTTGCTTCTTCTATTTGCAGATTAATAATTCAAGACCTATATTTATTTATTTATACTAATTGACCGATGAAGTTATGCTGTGGAATAGCTGAAGAGAAACTAATTGCTGTCTCATTTTATTTTAATAGTATATTAAAACACAGGCTAGACTGGGGACCTCTTCTCGACTTGCACTGATGTTATCTGCCCTGAGACACTGGCAACTGGCCAGGGACTTGCCTACACTGACATTTAGGGCTAACCTTAAGACTCAGATTAGGTGATTGTGCCTTTGGCTATAATGGACCACAAATGTGAAGGTCATTTCTTTTTGAGATCAATCTTTCCTCCCTTCCATTTTTTTTCCACTTAAGTTGTGTTATCATTTGTTCAGCCTGTGCAAAAAGCCCTTAAAGTAGATGTAAATGAATTTTGCAAAACTCACACAGGACCCCTTAATATCATTGGAATAATTGGGGCTTAACTACAGTGAGTCCTGCAGCACACTAAATACAGGCATTCCCAAGCACTTCTACAGGCTCACAACTAACACTCCCACAAGAAAAATGAGACAAAAGATGTGCAATACACTTTCTGTCATAGAGCCCTCTGTCCGTTCCCGATCCTTCAGTGTTTTCCCCACGCAATTTCCATGCTCTCCTGGTCACTGTATTGATGGCACTCTCTTTGGTATTGAGAGGCCTTTTCCTTCTCCCTCCCTGCCCTCAGGTCTGGGACCCCCCAACACACCCTTCCCATCTCCCATTCCCAGCCTCCTTCATTGGCTGGAAGGCTGCTGCCATGGCTAATGGCAGAGACCTCATGCACAGCAGCTCAGCTGCCCTCCCCAGGGACATCACCCCTGCTGCCAGGGCATGAGAGGGAGCAGTGTGGCAGGCAGAAGGACAGAGCCACAGTCCCTGCACCACGGGCCTTAGCACAGGAGCCAAGCCACACCAAAAATCTGAGAGTGTTCCAGGATCTCATCTCACACACATTTACAGCTGTGCTGCTATGGGTGCACCATGCAAAATGCCCTTACCAGAACAGCACACACACAGAGCACCAGCAGCAGCATGTGGTTGGACAGGAGAGTCCCCCTGCATTCAGAACCTAGAATTTAGGCTGGTTCACCCCACACAGCTAAACAACAAACCACTGCACTGGAGCCCTGGTGATTTACATACCCTTTGCATAGATACAAATAAGCTCAGAAGGTGAAAGGCAACAGAGGAGCAGGTCCTTTGAGTGCAGATCCTTTCATCTTGGAGTTTGCTGAGGACAGATGTAAAGGCAACTTACGATCTCAGTTGTGCACATTCCTCCTTTGAAGCTCTACCCCTCTCCCAGCCCAAACTTTGCCATTTAGCACTGTCATTACCTTGTAAGGTCTGCTCCTCCCTTCAGCATTTCATCCCTCTGCAGAGCAGCAAGCTGTTTCCCTCCCTTCCCAGGAATCTTAATTAACACACGTTTTTTCCTGTGTGTTTGTTCCCCCCCCCACACACTCCTCAGACATACCAATAACTTCACTCAGGTTTGTTTCAATGATTGCAAAGTTATCTTTAATTGCATTTTTGTTTTGCATAGGTCACAAGCTGACCTTCACACAAAACATAGCGTGCATCAGAATTTGAGAGCTCATTTTGTCTGCATCAGGGTAACATGCAGAACTACTCCTGTACTGCTAATTTGGACAGAGATGGCACTGGCTCTTTTAAACTATGATGATTCCATACTTACAATAATCTAGCAACAGCTTTCATTCCCATATATATATATTCACATGATGCCAAATCTTTCTATCATCTTTCCAGCCCTAATACTTCACTGTCTAACCCAAAAAGGCTTCCCTGATTCTTCATCATTTGATTTCCTTCTAGCCAGATAATTCACATCAATTCAAAAGATCACTCCACTAGGACTGCATCTAATAATTTAAAGATGGAGGAATGTCTTTCTGTTTGAGGTCCAGACAGGACTTGAGGGAGGATGGGTGGATGGATGGATGGATGGATACAGACTAAGCATGTTCCATGGCTCTGAATTGGAGCTTGCCAGCTCAGCAAGCAGGCAGAACAAGTGCAGGACAGCTTGTACAGTCATATAAACTTGGTTTCACACATATCTTATCACCCTTTTGTTTTTACGCATGTCTTGTTGCTTTTCTCCTTTGACCTCCAGGAGCCTTAGCAACCTTCCCTGGGAATTGCTCTGATGGGAGCAGAGAGTTGTCATCTCTGCCTCTGTGTTATTTCCGTTCTGATACCAGCAAAGAATCTGGAAATTCATCCAGGAGGCAAATGAATCACCTAAAATCCCCCTGACCTACAACTTCTGCTTGAAACCTTAGCAACAGCTCTCCCCCAGGACCCGGGATGACCACTGAGTGGGGCTGGGGAGGGGGCTGGGAGCAGCTCTGTGCCCTTCCCCGGGCTGTACCCAGCTGACAAACGAGACCTTGACTCCCAAGTCCCTCTAAAATCAGCCAACGAAAACAAGCTATTAGGGGTATATTTGCTCACAGAAAGCAGATTACAAATTACCCACATGCAGCACTTGGAAACAAGATTATTTGTGACATAACAGATTGTCACCATTTTAATCCAGAGCCTGTAAACACTTGTTAGTCATCCACAGGCAAATGCAAATCTGTGCCAGTGTAGCTGTTTTTAGGTAGAGGTGATCTTGAAATACCAGATGCTAACATCTGAGCCCTTTTCTGTGCCACTAATACTGTTCCCTGAATGCTTTCCCAGCTGACCTTAACCTAAATGTTGCCTGCACCTTCAATGGCCCTAGGAATCTTTGGGGAATTCTTTTATAAACTAAAATTAGGCACTATAATAGTAAGTGGAATTTTAGAGGGGAAAAATTATTTCTAAAATCATATTAAGTAGACTTGATTAACCTGTCCTTAGTTCCAAGAACCTGTTGACTATATTGTAAAATGATTTTAAAAGATAATAATTAAATCAGAAATCAACATTTTATAACTGGCACATAAGACATTTTCAAATAATTGTCCCACCACCTCATTCCCAAATGAACACATTTCAAGGGCTGACTGATTCCAGGGTGGCATCCCAGGCTTGTGACAAATTGCAAAATCACACACCAGCAGCAAACCCCTGCAGAGCACCCAACTTTCCAAGCCATCCTGTAAAGCTGAACGTGAAGCCAGAAGCCCCTGCAGGGGAAGCCTGGATGCATGGACACAGGGATCTAAGCAAGAGTTTCTCTGTGAGGGTTTTGGATTGGCAGCTGTGCAAACACAGACATTTTCCCTTAAAGAAGGCCAGCCAGAGCCAAGGCAACGAGGGACTCTGCAGGGCAACACAGCACAGACATGGAGGGGATAATCGCATCTGTCCAATAAAACAGATATTACTGGGTTATGAAAGTGCTGAGGTGGGAATCAAGGCTGCTCACCAAGGCTTTGGAACTCATGAAAATAGGACAGCAACAACACTGTTGAAGGCCTTTTCCAGCAATCACTCCGTGCCCTCAGCCACACACTGCCCATGTCTTGGGAGCAGAAGATTCCAACAAGACGATAAATGAAGAGCTGGTTCCTGCTCAACTCACAGAACCACACTTGGGCCCAGCACTCTGAGAACAGTAGCACTTACTTGTCTTTTCATTGTTCAGCCTTTGTGGAAAATCTTTGCATGACACTCAGAGGATGTAGGAATATGAGAATTATGTTTTTAAGTCATGATTACGTCACAGTGAAACACTCACATGGCATCTGCATTTGCAGACGGGCCATGAGAAAAAGTCTGTTGTATAAGTCCATTAAAAGGTTGGATAAACTCCTTCTATCTCAGAGATTCTGCCACTGAGTTATCCTCAAAAGTGGTGTGGAGCAGAGTGGAGGTTCATTGGAGGTAACTCCAAAATAAGAGTACATACCTGCTCTGCTGTGCCAGCTGCCAGCTTGAGAGACAAGGCACTACAGCTGTGCTTCTACAGGGAATTCCTCATTGACTTGCTTGACGCTAGTTTTAAAACATTTGTAAACCTGAAGAAGCTCAAGTAACCCATTGTAGGGAACCATAAAATACTTTATTGCATGCAAGTTTTTTGGATAATGCACGTATATAATATATTGGTTACTTTGGATCTCGTATCACCCCCAGCTCAAGAACAATTCAAAACTTGTTAATGCATGTTTCTTATTTTTCAGAGCACACAACACAACTGATACCACCCAAAAGCAGCTCAGCAAGGAATACATTTTTCAGCTACCTGGAAGTTTTCCTCCTGAGCTCATTGTTTCTTGGCCTGGCCCCTGGTAGCAGATGCCAGGAGCCTCACGGGGCCGGTGTGGTGTCTGAGAGGTGCTGTGACACACGCCTGGCCCTCTCTGCAGCGGCGGCTGGGTGGCTCCTTCTGCAGCTGAACCAGGGCAGGACCTTTCTGCTGCTGCCCAAGGATTCCCCTGTGCTGGGAGGTTTCTCCCAGGGCCACGTTGGCTGGCAGCAGCAGGAAACAGTTCCAACGTGCTGTGAAACTAGGGCTGTAATATGTTAAAGTGAAGACTTTTTCCAAGTAATCTTTACCATCTGTTGTCTCACACTGATGTTAGTATTAATAATTTATAGACCTTCTTCTAAGGCTGAGGAGGAAGCAGAATGCTAAGCTCTAAGACAGAGACAGTATCTTTTTTTTTTTTTTAAATGAGATTGATGTTGCTCCCTAGGATCGCCTTGCCCAGGGAATATATGGTGCTGTTCAGCTTTCTGCTGCTGTTGCTTTTGTAAGCCTTTTACTGAAAATAGCAGTGGCAAGATATTTATTTTAGTCCATTCCTCTGTTGCTTCTTTCCTTCTAAAATAAGGCATGCAGCCTATCTGGTACATAAGCAAAGTGCACGTAAAGGTCAGAGGCAAAGCATAAGCTGACAATATAAGTCGCATTATAGGACGCAGCTACTGCCAGGCAAGAGCAGGCAGGGCTCCTTCTTGTGCTATCCCAGGCACTGTCAGGCTGAAGGAGCACAGTTGTGCTACCAGTTTAAGCCAGCAGAATCTCCTTGCTATATTTAACCTTGATTTCCTCAGAGACCAAATATGCAAATGACAAAACGCAATGCACAGCAAACACTGCTTTCATAAGGGAGAACTAAGTTATGGTCCCAAACAATCAAATCAGCCTTCCCTACTCACAAGGCTTCACTTTAATCCCTTATTAACAGGATTAATAGCAGACTTACAGTTCATACCATCTTACTCCCCTTTTACACAAGCCAATCTAGCTGCTTTCACAGAGGGACAGGTGGATTAATAGTCTTAGTCAAAAACTATGGTGATAATGCAGAAAATCAGCGGAAGGGAGGGATTCCAGGGCACACACAGACAGCTGGGAGATCGCTATCAAAGCCATGCAGTGACTTCACCCGAAGTCAGAAATGTGAAATGCGTGGGAGACCCTTCTGCTTCTAAATTGAAAAACAAAACAAACCCCCTGAAAGATAAACAAGTACAGTAAAGGAATAAGTCTCTCTATTAATAAATGCTTACCAGAGGATAAACAAGTAAAGGGATAAAGAACCTGTGAAGCTCAGAAATGTGGAGGCATTCGCCGAAACATAACTCCGCTAAGAAATGCAAAGCTCTGACAGGCTGTTATACAATCTTTGATTTCTTTTAATAACAGTTGAAGGTCAGATGCCGCAGCTCTTCCTGGAAATCCTAAAAAGACTGGGTGGCTCCCAAAGTTAGAAAGGAACTGCCCCATCGTATGTTGTGCAACACAGAACTATTGACTGAGGTATATTGTGTTACCTCCACCAGCTGACTCAGCCCCAGTTGTTATAAAAGGCTTTAGGCACTCGGGCGAGCAGCACGTAGCAGTCACATGCCCAGGGGCGGCCGGACCCCGGCCGGGCTGGGGCTGGGCAAGGTCGGGGGGGTCAAGCTGACTTAGCCCGGCACCCCCCCAGCGCAGGGCTCAGCTGGGTTACCCGAGTTCACAGCGAGCTATTGACAGGCAGCGGCATTGCTTACTCATTACCGGATCAGCAGGGGACTGGCTCAGGCGAAAAAGTTAACCCTTCCTTCCCCCGCCCCGGTTATCAGAGAAAAAGTCCTTAAAAAACAGGACCGGCAAGCTCAGGCTGGCGGAGCCGCCGGGGCTGAACCGCTGCCGAGGCAGCTTTGCTCCTTAGAAAGGGTGGTGGAGGTAGGGGGTAAAAGAGAGGCTATTCCCTAGGTGGGAATTCACTCCAAAAAGGCAGGAGAAATGACACCTGCAGCCAGTTTTCACATCACCAATTAATCCCTCGTTCCCGACTCCTGTGCTAGGGTAAACAGGGATACGGTACATTGTGGGGCAAAGCACATTTCTACCATGACCCAACCCAGGTGTTGGTCCATTAAGACACCCGTGCCCATGTTTTCACCCTCCGTTTCACCATTGTTCATGAAATTATTGCAAATCCTGTAATGGCACTTTTTTCTTAACACTTCAGACCTTTGCTGTCCAGACCCCAGCTGGAGTCTTGTGTCTAGCTCTGGGCCTCCAGCATAAGCAGGACGTGGACCTGCAGGAGTGAGTCCTGAGGAGGCACAAAGCTGCTCAGAGCAATGGCACATCTCTCCTGTGGAGAGGCTGAGAGAGTTTGGCTTGTTCAGCCTGGAGAAGAGAAGGTGTCAGGGAGAACTTAAAGCCCCCTTCCAGNAAACCATTCTGTGATTCTATGTAAACACCTGAGTACATTTTTAGGATAACTTCCAGTGTTTGTGGCTTCATGTTTTAGAGCCCATAATCAAGATTAAGCATAAAAAGATTTCAAAAGGTGAGGGGGAGAATTATTGGTGGTGCCTCACAGCCCTGTTAGGCAGTACTATGATTTCCTGTTATTGGCATCCTAATTTATGGCTCCTGAAGTTAGCAGTCATCTAATATATCATCACAGCCCATTAAGAGATATTAAGTTTGTTTTATTTGGTACTTGAAAACAAAATAAAAATATTTCTGCAGTATAATAAAAAGTGCAATTCTCCCTTTTCCATCAAGCCAAAATCCTCTGTAAAGAAAACAGTATCATTCTATCACAGAGAACAGATGGTGAATAGCAGGTATGCAAAGTGTTCCTACTACTCTTCTTTATTTCACCTTCCACTGTAATTATATTTCATGCCAGACTCTAAATGAAGTATTGAATTCATACATCAGAATTTGGTAGAGATTAAGTTTGCAAAGCTTTAAACATTAGTTCAATTTTGTGACATTTTGAGTGTAATTCATACACATCTCAAAGTGTGCCAGATACTTAGAGGTACATCAAAAAATGCAGAAGTCTTATCACAGTTTATAATCACAAATGAAATTCTCAAATAAACAATGAAATATAAGTAAAAAGCAGTGAAGTTTGCTTGCATCTGGCTAATGTCTCCATTAATCTTCATTAGTAGTTTCTAATATTAAGAGTAGGGAAGGTAGGATTTATAGCTCCTTTCAAAGAAGAGCCAGCAAAAATTATTTGGATTGGGCCGGTGGATCAGTACCAAGAATAGAGAAAGAAAAGACGAGACAGAGTCTTTAAAAGTGGTTTCTGCAGATGAAGTGTACTAGAAGGAGATACAGAAAGACATTAAGATGTGCATGTCCATGAAGGCAAGAGGCAAAAAAATTAAATCTAACAGGAAGGTCAGCAAAAGAACTTGAAGAAGAATGGGATTCGATCCAAGTGAAAGGTAAGATAGAAATCACCTAAGGAAAAATGTCAGGAGCCAAAAGAGAATGTATTGCTTATCTATAACTTCCAAAGTGCTGCTATGTTTGTTTGTTGGAGATTGTAGAGAAAATACAATTGTGTGAATTTTAAGACTGAATGGCAGTGGAAAAAGTTGGATAAGAAACAGTAAGTCAGAAAAAGAGGATATACTTAAAACTTAACGAGCAGCAAGAGAAGGAACTTTAATTAAAGTGCTTGAGTTTCACAGTTTGTTGGCATGTGGTTTTCCTTCCGCAGAGGGATATTGAGGAAGTTCAGCTGGCCAGGGAAAGGCAAGCTGTGAGCAAAGCAGAGTGGAAATGAAGAAGTTAAATCGCTGAGTTTGTAATGGGTAGTTGAAGATGTGGATGTGTGTCATGACATGGGAATGGAAGAAAACAAGAAGTGCATGGTGTTTTTGAAAGCTGGAGAACAGGTGGTTTTCTGGAAGGGAGAGTGTGCAGTCATCCTACAGTGGAAGGTGACTTTCCTGGCAATGCTGATTTCCTGGCAATGACATTTCTATGGACCAGGGGGAAAAGAAAGCAGAGTTTACATGGGGAGAGAGGATTGACTGAGTAGGGCCACAACAAGTGAGATTGTGCTTTTCTCTAATTTTTTTTTTTTTACCATGTTTAAGACATATGGAGGCAAAGAAAGGGAGCATATGGAGTGGCACTTGAAAATGGGGCCGGGGTCAAGAGAGATGATAGGGGAAACAATAACAAATTTCAGGAGCAGAGAAGGGTGGTTGAAGATGTCTCATTGTTTCTCCATGCTCCTCCATCTGCCAATATCCATCTGTTGGTTTTTTGTTGTATGCTCAAATGTCAACTCCAGTAACTGTTTAATGTCAAATGGATAATCATGTCTGTCTCCCTTTCTCACTGATTTTTGGAGGGATATGAAAACCATCTCTTCCACACAGCACTGGAAGGGTGGTAAGGATCCATCCACTCGTTCTCTGCAGCCTAGAGGTTGCTGACTAAAAGATGTTCTGGGAAGCAGAAAAGGTCAGATGTGAATCCATAAACCTGAGAAGGCCCCTGATCTTGTGAAGGGGGCACCCTGAAGCCCATTGAAGTGCTTAACCCCGTTCTATAAAAGGCACTGATATCGTCACCAAATCCTAAAGGAAAAGCGTAACAGGAGAATGTGCATGGGGGAAGATATTCCCTAACTCCCTGCAGCCTGGAGCTTGGAGCCAAGCTCATCCAGGAGGTGAGATGCTGAAGACACCTGCTCATGATGTGTCTCCACACCTGCTCTCTTCTGGGTGCCTTGGCTGCTTTGGAAGGCATCAAAGTGATTTTGTGCGTGGCAGTTTTTGAACCCAGGTGGAGAAACAGCGTCACCACTGGCTGTCCATCTTCTGCCTTGGCTGTGGGTCACCTCTTGCACTGCAGAGGTGGCTTGTGAAGGTGTGTGCTGCCTAGTTGAGGAGAAGGGACACCTTTTTTGACAGACAGGTAGTGAAGCAGAGCATACAGAGCATGGTGATGTGCAGCACAACCCCCAGCATTATCCACTGGAACCACTTGCCTCTCCCACAAGTTGCAGGAGCAAGGAAGGCACCCTGCTGTTGGTGCCTTGGCTTTCCTCTGTGAGGCAGGCACTTGCCCACCTTCAAGGGTCACTATGCTGTGGAAAGTAAGAGATGAGCCCCTGCATCACCTTCTGGCAATGACCCACTGGGAATACCCACCCCAGCAGTCATTCTCCCTCCTGGCAAAAGGCAGCAGTCAAAGCAGCACAGAGCTGAGTCAGTCTTTCCCAGGTCACCGGGAATCAGTCCCTGCCTTCTGCATCCCCGATCCACAGTGACATATCTGTAATTATGATTTTCACTGTTATGTTCATGATATTAGTATTTTTCTTGCTCTAGCCAAGACTCCTACTCCTCGTTCATGCATGAGCCTGTCATGCTATACAATTACAGTGGAGTCAAGGCCTGATCTGCACTATAATTATAACTGAGTCAGTTACAACAGGCTTGTCTCCTGACCTGCTTCCAAAATAGCCCCATATTTTTTAAAGCAAATGGGATATTAGGTGTATTCTTCAACCACGTTAATGCACTACTCTCATCTTGGATTTAAACCGGGCTCATTTCTGATAAAGCAACCTTTTTTTAGCATAAGCAGGAAATGGTCCAAACTGGCTGTTCATTTGCATTCATTGTGAGCTTCAAGCACCCTCTCAGAATGTCAGATATTTCCCGTTTGCATTCCCTCCCCACTTTGTGTGTTTGCTGCTTCCTGGCATCCTTATCCTATAGTAATGAATCATGCTGGAGTGAAGATGTCGAGTTGAGATACAGAGCAGGACTAGTTTGGCCAGTCCTTGGTAATCAGGCCTCTTAACAGGGAAATGCATTTAAATAGGTCAATGAATCTTACATGTCTGTGCATCAAGAATTATCAGCATCACAGACCTTGCAGTCAGGGGAGAAATTCTCTTTCAAGACAAAGTTCATTGAGCAGCAAACATTTCATTTACATTTACATTTAAAATGATGGTTTACCTTCATGGGTTGTTGGGGGTCTTTCAAACTGTAATAAAAGAGTCTTTATTTTTACTTTTTTTTTCTTAATATGCAAAATAATATATTTTAAATTAACTATGCAATCCTGTTAGAGTTAGAAAAATACTTATGTAATCTCCCATCTCCCAAAATGCAGTTGTAATTCCTAGGCTTTATTTTTTCCTTGTGCCTTTTTTGGTGATGGCAATAGTGTGAAATGTTGCATGCTGATGGAGGAAAGCTTGTTCCTAGCTCCATTCTTTTAGAGTTTTTATAGGTTTTTTTCTGCTAAGACTCTTCCTGGAAGCCCCCAAAGAAAATGGGGCTGGTGGCAGCTACAAGGATCTATTTATGACTTCGAGCCCAGTTCCCCAGGTGATAGTCCAGAATAGCAGTATATGAAATTATTTAAAATATTATGGTCTGTTTTGGATTTCTAGGCATTTAAGTATCGTGATGAATGCACAAGTGTGGTGCACTTACATCAGTTAAAGTTTTTTATCAATTCCATCTTCCATATTTCATTTTGGGCAAGAGCTCTGAAATTGCCAACATTTGAAGGATAAAGTCAGGCTTTTTGTTGACAGTCCTTATTTTGCATTCAGTCCAGTACAACTCTTGCAGAAGAGATTCAGGATAAGCCTTCAGACCAAGTCTACCAAAAGTCCAGTCCTGTATTCAAATTCTAAAGGTCGAGTTTGCTGTAAAGCATGGGCCACTTAAGATACCTCTCTGACATTACTTAAATATACCTGTCTTTCATAACATTTGTCTGAGGCTGTGTATATCTTAAAAAAAAAAAAAAGGTATTTTTGTGGAATAAGTGTTTAAAAATTGGACTAAGATAAGACTATTTTTATGAGTTCACCAGTAAAAGCACAAGACCTGTAATCTGCCCATGATATTAGGCATGCGTATGTTCAAATGTTTATAATATACAAGTTATTAGAGTTCAGCTGTATTTTCCATGATGCCATATTCCATTCTTTAACATGCAGAAATGTATAAACCAGTAGTTTTTAACTTGTGCTCCATTAGCTGCTCTTAAATGGCATGTGAAAATTAACTCAAAAAGCAAACCTATTGTCATTAGGCTCAAGTCTGTTATATGTGGTTTGCCCTTCTCTCAGAAAATCTTTAAACTGAACATCAGAAAGGACTGAAAACAGGCAGAACAGTACTAATGCTGAACCAGAAATGAGGTGATGGACGCTGATCTTAGCAAGATTATTCTGTCTGCTGGCCAGTCCTACCATCCTTCATTTACAGGATGCTCAGCTTCCAACTAAGTGAGGTACATCTTTGCACCCTGGGATCTCTCAGACCTGATGCCCCAGGATGCAGCTGCAATCCTCTCCTCCAATCCAGTTCCAGGGAAAGCTGGTAGTGGGTACACAGGGGGGTCTGCTCACCCTCCTGCTCTGTGCTCTTGTTTTCTTGTAGTACCCCTTCTACTTGCCCAGGCTTCTCATGTCCCAGCTGGGTAACTGGATAGCACTCACTTGTCCTTCCTGTGTGTACATTTTGCATAATGGGATCCTGGTCTATAAAAGGAACTGCAGTAAAGCAAATAACATCACCACCAAAAAAAAATACAGTCCTTTAATGGTTAGTAGGTTTGTTGGAGTGGATATATGAGGGAATCATGCATTAGTGTCCGCAGAATTCCTGGCATAGTGTGGAGCTATATGAGGCCATGGGCTCACTCCAGGAGCTTGTTCATCTCCACCAAGGAGATTTCTCCCTGTGTAGCTTTGATCTGGTGTATTTCGAAACAACGCAACCCCAAAACTGAGCTGAATAAATACTTCATCCTCCTTGTATGCTGTGGCTCACACCAAGGGGCTTCCTGCAGCAAGTCCTGTTGTTGCTGCTGATGTGGTTGCTCCCCCCAGCCAGTCGTGTCAGGACCACTGTAATGTTTCTTAGGCTTGCCCAGGATACCTATTTAAATTATAGATCTGGACTACTGCTGGCTACCCTCCAAATCTCTGATCTAGTAGCTGTTTTTAATGATAAATTACATATGTTTAATAGCTCAGCTATTTTGTTTGGTTCCTTCAGAACTTTTAGATGAATAGGCTCCAGTCTCAGTGATTTATTGCAATTTAATTTGTCAAGTTGTTTCAGCACTTTTTCTTATGCTCCTCTGACAGCAGTTCACCTTCACAAACCAAAGCTAGGTATTTCCTGTGTCTCCTCAGAGTGAAGACCCACACAGAAACTACTTGGCAACCTCTGTGAGTTCCTTCTCTTTGACCTCTTTTTGTCTTGCTCAGCTGATTAAATTTAGGGATTTTCCTGTGAGCATCCAATGTTCAAATCCTATATCACTGCAATTGTGTTGTCCAATCCTTTCATAGGCTGACTGATCACCAGTTTAATAGTAGGTACAATTTTTGCCTGGATTTTTCTGCAAATTCTCTGCTCTACATTTTCTTTTGATCTCACATTTACTTGTGGCTGTTCTCTTTCCTCAATCATTGCCCATACCTGTTTCATCTGAAATAACCTTTCCTGGACATGGATAGAATTCCAAGTGAGGCTTGAGTGAGCTGAGTCCTATCTAGGATTGGTTGCATTTCTCTCTTTCATTATTGTGTTATACAAGGACTTCGTATTTATGCAGAAAGAAGAGCTGTAACAAAGTCTGTAGGGTGCTCAGCTGGTTTCCACTTGAAAGTTCCCAATTTATGAGAGATTTCTGCTGCTTGTCCCTGAGCATGTCACCTTGCAGTTAGTATAATTGAATTTAATCCAATTTATATTGCTCCATTTGTCATTTATTTCTTTCCATGTGATATCCTAATAGTCCTCTGTATTAACAGTACCTCAACATTAACACTGTGATCAGCAAATTTCATTTGTGCATTCCTACCTGTGTGCCAAGAACCTTAGGGAATGATTGGTGGGTTTCAAGACCTTTCCTTGCACCATTCTCCTGTATCCTCATATTTCCCATTACAACACTCCTTAGAAAGGTCTTTAACTATACCTGCAACATGGCTATTAACATGAGCTTTCTTTAGCTTAACTTCTGTGGAAACATATGGAATTTCTTGTTAAGATCTAGATACATAAATTCTATCCTATTCTCCCTTATATATGTATATTTTTACTCTTACGCCCCTTTACTAGCTGGCAAAACCCCCCTTGAAATTACTGAGGTAACAGTAATACACCTATTTCTTCAGTACCATCAGCAACTCTTTAGAATAATTTTTAAGAAGTCTTAAATGATGGGTTGCTGCCTATGCTTGATTTTTCTTCAGCAAGTGGGGAATTTCAGAACTGTATGTGTTGTTAAGGTAGTGTCTCAGTCTCTACTGAGTTGTGATCCCTGTGAGAGCTTTGTGTTGGTGTGCAAAGAGAAAATGTGTTCCCTGTTGGTTCAGGCTGTAGCTGTTTTCTCCTCCATTTCCTTATTCTTCTGTTTTATTGGTCTGGCATATGCTGACTTTGATGTGACTGTAACAGAGTTTTTTAAGAATCCTCCAGGTTTAATTCCATTGCACATTGATTCCTACATTTCCATGAAGAAAAGGTTTAATCCCCCTCAAGTGTATCATAATTTTTGGGGACACTTTCTCTGGAAGGACATGAGGCTTGCAGACCACTGTCACAGGGAAGTCTCTGGGGCCCATCAGGAGAACTTGCACCTACATCATAAAAAAGAAACATTCCCAACCCTCTGCAAGGCTGGCAGACTTTTAATTGCAACATGGGGGAGATGAATCAGTTGAGTGTCCATTGCCTAAGGAACCTTCAGGGTGACTAAATCTATGTCAGATGAGGTGACAACAGGGCATAGGTGCAAAATGCCCTGGCAGCTGGGAGGCATTCCCTAAAGGAGAAGATGACCAGCTAAATGGGTCACTGAAGGTAGGGTGGTGGGCTGGAGGGGAAACAGAGGGTGAGGGATGGTGTGCAGAGCTTTTCCTGAGAGCGAGAGATGACCCCTGACAACTTCACTGGTGCCTTGAAGTGTGGTGCTCACTTCCTGAATAAGCTTCCTGTATAACTTGTTTGCTTTTAACTGGAGACTGTGGAGATTTCTTAGTACATGGTCTTCAAAGAATTTTCTCAGGAAGTCACCCATATCTCTTTCATCTTAAAGATTCTATTCTTTGCAGCCTTTGCGGAAATATGTCTCTAAATCTCATTGTACATTCAAAGATTGTTGATTGGTCTGTGCTCTTATTTTTTATTTTGTTGGATACAACCACGAGTTGAGTAATAGGGATTGGGAAACTTGAGGAGAAATGCAAAAGTTTGATCAGTTGTTAAAAAGCATTCATTGAAACAGTGTAGAAAACTAGCAACTGGGTCAACTTTGAACACTCTGTTGTGCAAATAATTCTCTGAGGTCAAGGTATTTTGCAAAATCATTCCCCTCCCTTCATATAATGATCATGGTCACAGTGCAAATGCCTGTCTTAGGTCTAGAAAACCATCATTCTTTGAGACAAGAATCACTGCATATGCTGCCTGTGTGATGTGGGACTGGAAATATGTTTTAATGTTCATTAAATGCCTGAAGCCTTTGAGGGAAACTCCAGAGTGTTACAAAGGTACCTTCTGAGGAGAGGAGGTGCACGGTGTGTTTTTCCCATCCATCAGGCAGCAGGAGGCATTGCAGAAGATCAAGCCCGAGATCTGTGGCAAGGAAGGAGGTCCTAGTCCTTTCTTCTCTGGTTCTCTCCCATTTGTGATGCCTGAGAGTAGCTTGTCAATGTCCAGACTCCTTCATTTCTTTCCCATGCTGTGGCCCAAGATGTGGATTTTTCCTATTGCCATGCTGGATGTTGAACTGAAACAGTACTGAGTGAGAAACTCGTGAGAAAAACATTTTGTTTGTCTGCCCATAATGGGTAGATCTACCACAATGTAGCAGAGATGACCACCTTTCTGGTCACTTCATAGCCTTTGTCCACTCCCAGCTTATAGACAGATCTGGTCAGAAACTGCAGAAATCTGAAGAACAGCCCCTGGCTCAGGAGGGGCTGAAGCAATAGAGGTGCTGCAGTGATGTGCCATGAGAATGCATCAAATACCTCTGAGTCAGAGCAGGCTGGAGGCAGCTATGTGAGTCCTGTTAAAGCCCAGGATGGGGAGATGTTCTGCTCCAGGGCCTGGTATGCAGGTAGCTTGGGGTGGCTACCATGGCTGCTCTGGAGTGGGCAGAGGGGATCACTGCTCCTCATTTTATCTCCTCAGGGCATGAAGTTGGCCAGAAAAGGCAGAGGCAGAGTGTTGTCTGTGCTTTGCAGTGTGGGAGCCGCTTCCCTGACTCCTGCTAGGGAATGTGTCTTTATTTTGTGTATTGCAGTGTGTGTGCTCTCTCTGACCTCCCAACAGGGGATGTCTTATTTCAAATGGAGAGCTGCTATTCTTTGCATCCAGGCAGAATTCGGGAAGGGAAAAGCTCTTTGTCACGTAAGTTGTTATCCAAACACCACAGGTAAGCTCTTCTAACTGGGAAAAATGAGACAGAATAAATGAGCCACCACCAGCACCACTATATGGACACCCACGGCCACCTCTTATATAAACCTCTTCCAGACAAACTCTTCCTTATGACTTTGTCAGGCCGTGTTTATGTTACAGCCTTGGCAAATAAATCTTGTGTCATTAAATAGGACATAGTTTAACACTTTACCAACGCTATCATAATGAATTAATTTGATATTCATGGGAATACCACATGTGCTTTCCTAGGTGTCCTACTACCATTTCACTTTCACTAATGGGCACTTGAGTCATACTGATTTTTCCCCAAAGCCACATAATGATCTATAATATTCCTGAATAATTGCACTTTAAGTGGACGCTAACAGGGTTGACTACTCCCAGAAATATGTCAAAATATTTTTACTATTATAAGAAGGAATGTGAATACTAACCAGACCTGCCAATACATTTAAATATGTGGTAAAGTTTTACAAAAAAAGTTCTAGGATGTTTTTTGAAGATTAAAAAGACCTCAAATGTTTGAGTTTTTTTCTGAATAATTTTTATAGCCATCTGCAGAATAGCAGAATTGCTAAACTCTGTTAAAGAGGAAAAAAATAGGGGGAAAGAAAAGCAAGCATAAGCTCATGTGGTACCAAAATGTAATTATTTCATAGTAGCTAAAATAACTTCACAGCCTCATTTATGCCATTGATTGAAAATAAATATTAGTTGCTAGTATTGCAGTACCAGGCTGGGATATGCAATCTGTGGGGGGAAAAAAAGCCTTGAAATCAGTCTCCTTTTTGAATGGATAAACTTTCCTGCCTTTATCAGGAACAGGTATTCTGGAGAGCTTTGCATCTACAAGGTAGCTCTGTTTCAAGGCTTGGCTGAGTTTGCCCTGTGTTTGCCCTGCAGGGCCTGTGGGAAGGATCTTGGTCCGTGCTGGCTCCCTGGGCAGTTGGGGCTGGACCCCAGAGCAGTGGGGGTCAGGGCCCCTCCCCAGAGCAGCCAGCAGGGGCTTCAGCCTCACCTCAGGACCACCGTGAAGCACCAGCTGTGCAAACATCCTCTGCCTCATCTCTGCTTGGGGTCTCATCACAGCCCGTTGGTTTGTGCCTTTGGCTTGGCCACACGGGAAGGTGGGAATACCTGGTGGACACAAGGTGTGCTCCACAGGGAATGTCTGCTGTGCTCCACCTGCTTCTGGGAACAGCAAAAGCTGGGCACGGAGGGGAGAGGTGGGTGGAAAGTATTTGCTGTGAGGCAAATCACAGCAGGCATAAGGAACCCTCAGGGGCAGGAGCTCTGCCTCATCTGCCCAGCTTTTGCATCCTGGCCACCATGGAGTCACCAGGGAGAGCACAGAGAAGTTGTTGCAGCTGTGTCCTTGACTGACCCCCAATTGTCAGGTCAGACCTCGAATGTGAATGAGCCAAGAGCCACCCTGTCATGCTCACGTTAATGAAAAGGAGGAGGGCCAGGAATAGGACTGGGTAGGAGAAGTGGAGCAGGACATCTGTGTCCTCAGGAGGATCCTGTGGTTCCAGAAGGAACCACTGAAGTACGTAAGACCTCTTTAATTAAAGGATTTACCTGTAGTCTGAGAATGGAACTGACGTGCTTTGTTGTGCCTAATTGGGAGGCTGCTCTCCAGAGTCACGGCACCGACTCCGGAGCGCGCAGAGAAATTTCTACGCGCAGAGCTCGCCACAAACCAGAGTGTCGCGGCAGCCCTGTACACGGCAGTACCTAAGAAACATCTAATTTTTATCTGATTAAGAACTGTGAAAAATGAGGGCAGGAGCCTTGCTCATGCATTATTGAAACGTCTGCAGTGACGCTGGCAGGACAGCAGAGCGTGCCTGCCGATGCCAGAGGAATGGAGGCTCTGTCTGGAGGGATGCAGGGAGCCCTGGAGAGCTGAGGGTGCCTCGGCTGCGGTGCCTGAGGAGGCTCTGAGTGCCCTCGAGCTCTCTGCAGGAGGAGGATGTCGGGCAAATCGCATCAATGTCCTGCATCCTGGGAGGTTCAGCCTGATCCAAAGGGAAATGCTGCAGGAGGCGGTTATGGGTGTGTTTTCCTCTGCTTTGGGTTAGTGTTGGATTTGGGCTGGCAGCAGCTCTCCTCCGCTACAAGACTTGTCATATGAAACATCGCCTCCCTTCTGAATCACAGCAATTAAAAATGTGTGCATCCAGTCCACCCCATATGACAAATTCACATCTCCCTCCTCTCCTCCAGCCCTCTCCACTTCAAAATATATTTACTCTTCAGATGGCTAATTAACCCTTTCCTGCTTATATCTCTTTTTTGGAGCAATCCCCAAATTTGAGGCATCAGCAGTTATCAGCGAGAAACATTTTCAGGCAGAAGTTCCCTACCAGCTCTGAATTAAAGGGCAAGGTTGGTGACAAACTTTTGCGGGTGCATTTAGAGAGAATCCCATAAATGATGTGTGGAATGGTACCGTATGACATACGTAGTCCTGAAAAATCAGAAACACAAGACTCTGAGTTGTGTTTTGCCGCATTGGATTTTGCCAGGGTCTTTGTTGTGTGCCCCTTCTCCCAGACAAGGCCATGGGGTGGGCTGGATGCACCAGGGCTCCTGCTGTGTAAATTACAGTCTGGCAAATTAAAATGACAGAAGTGGCAATTTAAGTTGATACGCTGGGTTATGAACTCTGCTGGCAGAGGTACAGACAGGACACTTGTCCTCCTGTGCTGACTTGTGATGGTGGCATTGGCCTCTGGGACAGGGTGGGCAACTGGCAGGGATAACCTCTTCAGCCATCCCTGCTCTGCCTGATGGCAACTGAGAGTCACAATCTGTTTTGCATCACTTGGTGAGATATAAAGCAAAATTGTTAATAAAACAACTGCCCTTTTGCAGTATCTCTAGAAAACATCCTTGAGTGATGGAGGACCTTGAAGGGAAGTTCTGTTAAACCAAACACGTGAAATTCATCTTGGGGCAAGTAAGGAATCTGTTCTTACATTTATATGGTTTCAGAAGGTTTGTCAATGGTTTAGGCTGCATCTAGGCTGGTAAATTCTGTTCTTCCCCATACTTCCTGCACCTCTGAACCAAAGTGCCACTGAAGGCTCTGCCTCTGAAATGAAGGCACAAGAAAACATTTTGTCTTTACAGACTTACTATATGAAATACTGCTGTATTTATGCAGCTTTTTAAAGCCCTTTTTTTCCCCTTTTATTATTATTATTATTATTATTATTATTATTATTATTGTTATTATTATTATTAACCTTTGGACTGCAGTCCTATGCCTGGGCAAACTAGTTTTCAACTGCAAGCTGGGGCCTTTTTGTTTTTTGCAGTAGTGTTCAGTCCTTGGTGAAGCTATTTTGGTGAGGAGTTATTCTTCTTTTCCCATCTTGTGTTTTGCTGCTGCAACATAATCATAGTGATTTGGAGTAGAGAGCCAGTCCTGAATGGTTAACAGCTGAACTGAGGAGCCTGGCAGCAATTCCCAGTGTATCCAGTTGCAGGTTCAGCTTGGGATTGGGAACCCACTCCCTGGTTTCCATGGAAAGGAAATCCAGTTTCAGGGGCTGCATGGGAGCTGCTGCACCATGCAGTCTGGGCAGCTGGAGGATGTGAGTCTTGCATGGAAATCAGAGTGCCCCTGTGACCTGGTGCCTTCCATTCCAAATCTATTTTTTCATTGTAAACCCCCCAAAATGGCCTGAACTCAATCCATAGCAGATCTATATTCCCCTATTCCTGCTTGCATCAAGTTTAAATACTGAGTTTAAGCTGGAGGCATTAATGCTGTATAATCAGGATTCTTAAAACCAAAAGAACTCAAGACACATTGTAAATTTCAATTTTCCACCTAATCAGTGCACTTCTTTCAATTTTACAAACAAGTGTATTTCAGCTCTACTACTTTAAATGACCCCCCTGATATTATTCATTTATCAGGCAACTCTGATAGGCCAAAATGCATTAAATTATCTATAGAGGAATATTAAGCAAATTTAAATGCAAGTCCAAGTAGAACATATGTAATTTCTGTTTTAAATTAATAATAATGTTACACATTTTCCCATTAAGCTACATTTGCAAAGTTAGCCTGAAGAAATTGTATTAAGTATCTCACCAGAGCAATTCAGTGCTCAGTTGACAAAAGAGACAAATGTAGTACTTCCCATATAACAACATCCATAAAAGAAATTACTGAATTCTTTGCCACTATGAATCAACAGCTTTACTGAATGGAAACATTCCAGTTGACACCAGTACCTTGATAATAATATTTAAGGTAAAGAGAAACCCCTAAAGTATGTCAACAATCAGAATTAACAGTTGGGGTGGAAAGGTGGGGTTGTATTTGCTGGTGTTTTTTTTCAAGTCAGTAACTGAGAAATACTCAATGTGAGTTTGGAAAGAGGCACAGATGTCAGTGGGAGCTCTGAAACACGGGTTTTGTGGCCTCTGATCCAGTTCCTGGCCCTGGTCAAAAAAATGCAAGGATCTGCTTCACATTATGTTCTCTTTAAATCAAGGAAACACACCTCAGTTGCAAGCCTTTTTTCTGAATTATTCCTCCCTCCTTGCCTGCAGATGTCTGAGCAGCAGCTGGGAATCCCCAAAGACAGGAGCGTTCATGGGAGTCTGCTTCTTTGACATTTAGGGTAGACAAACAGCTCAAAGGATCCGGGACAAAGAGATCCAAAAGCTGGGTCTGGGCATAATGCTGAAAAATTGCTTCACTGTGGGTTATTCTGCCTATTTTTATGTGTAGCATGGGAGTGAGAACTGGATTAGGAGGCCTGGGGGGTTGAATGGGTTACAAACAAAAAGCATTAAGCTAATCATAGGAGTGATGTTCCTTAAGGGCAAGGATGAACTAATGGCTGAATTTTCCTTCGTCCCTGTATTGCAACCATGGGACAGTAAAACAGTCAAAACAGTAGCTGTTTCCAAGCCAGGTCTGCTACATTTTGCATTTCCATAAGTTTTATAAATATAGGTGTTGCTTCACACAGATTGCTTGCACGGTCTTGGATGTACTCATAGAAAGGGAATTCAAGGTCAGCAGTCCCTGAAGGCTGTCAAACTATTTACAAGTTTGCTATTTATAAGGACTAGTCTGGGAGTCCTAGAAGCAATAAGTTCTTAGGCAAGCGGTTTAATTTCTGCGTGACAGAAGAGCTGCTGTTTCTGTATCGGTGCCTAGATGCCATTGTGGTTCTCTTAAATTATCTTAAAAAATCTCTTCTACTTTTTTATCCAGATTCTAGTGGCTTCAGGCTCACCCCTAACCCCTCCATATAACCTGAAGAACAAAGAAAGCAAGAAATATCAGCACAGCCACTGTTCTGTGCAAGTTCTATAAGGGTTCAGGGATGGCAAGAGTTAATCAGAAGTTTAATGATTAATATAGAATATTAATCAATTGACCTTGGGAGTACAACATGTTATAAAATAGCACGCTGGAGGATTCATTGCATTTCTACAGAACACTCTCTGAAGGAAAAAATTTATTTTCTAAGGAATGTGAAAAGTAGGGCATACTGGTTTCTGCAGACCAGAAAAAGCACACGGCTTGCTCTCGTATTAGGCTTTGGAACACTCAAGTGAGGTGGAAAATGTAGAGAAAATTTTGTGACTGAACTGCAAACATCTCAGACTCAGAAGAACTGGTGTACAGAATTCAGATAAGCCTCTCATGAAGAGAGAGACTAGCTGTTCCTTCCTCAGCAGTGCTACCCACGAATATGTACACGCTGTGCCTTTTGTTCTTTTTGGGTAAGTGGATGGTACAGCCTAGAAGAGCATCATTCATTCTAGGAAGTGAATCTGTGGAAGTTATCTCTTCTGGCTGTAGTACCTGAATGAAAGCAGTGTTCAGTGCTCTTGATCTAACACCATACCTTGTCTAGACCCGGTATTTGTGAAACAAAAACAAAACCTTAAGCCCCGCAATCCCTCCCTCACCTTCAAAATATGAAAACTCTTGAAGAGGCATCTGGACTTGCACATTACTTTGTCTGCTCAAAGTTTCACGAAGGAATATTTCCCAAACACTCTGTGCTTCTTTCAGGACGACAGTTTGCATCATGCTAAGGCAGCAGGGAGATGGTGAACAGAAAAGGAAGTGCGATACAAATGCTGGCAAAAATCAGGGGAAGCAAGGTGGGAGCAATATCGCTCAAGCTGTCAGATCTGTGAGCAAGCCTCGTGAACCAGCTGAGTTATGGCAAACTCTTGCTAGGAGGGAATTGCAGTAACTGAGCCTTGCACTCAAACATTTATAAGGGTATCTTGGGATAAATAAAGGTGCAGCCTCTTTAAACTCTGCCGTGAAAACAAACACCTTTGAACCAAACCAGTTACAAGGCTCTATAAAGAATGGGCATAGCTGAGGTTAATTATAAGATTTGTGTCTCGGTTTTCTATCTGGACAACAACAGCCTGAGTCTTCTTGGCTGGCAAGGAGTTAAATGCACGGCCCTGGCTGCTGCAGAAGGCAGGGCTGGCTCTACTGCAGTATCCCTGTTGGCATACGGAGTGTGCTCAGTTCAGGGTCTCTGCTGGAATATACAACGAAATAGTAAAACCTCTTTGATTCCTAGGCAAAGCCTCTGCCATCTGCGGCCAGGCTTTCTTAAAACAGTGGTTATATTTTGTCAGGTAGAAAACATTCAGCTTATTTTAAGATCATCCCTCATGCACTCAGACACTGCTGTGTGTCACATTGAGCTCTTTTTAGAAGCCTGGTCTGGATTATAAAGGCATTTCGGAAATCATGTGCTTATCAAAAGTTTGAATCAGACTTGCTGTCTATAACCAAACTCAAAAATCAGACTCCTGAACCATGTAATGGCTTAGCAAAAGAGCAGGGGACATGCAGGGAGACAATGATTTAGCAGAATTTCACTCGGCATTCAAGCATGCTAGCATGTCTGGAAATAAGGGATACATTATTAATTAGTTAATGTTTGCAAAGTATTTTGACTCTGGAACGTGCCAAGCGTTTTTCTTCATTAATTTTCAGTAAATACATGACTAAGCAGTATATGTAATAAGGACACAAAATGTGGTAAGTGGACAAAAGACCTGAAAACACACAAAACATTTTAAAAAGGGAGATGCTATCAACCAGGGGGAAAAAAATGTTCAGACCAGTGGAGTAAATATTGTGATGATGCAGCTACCAGTTATTTATTAACTCAGCACTAATGTAGGGGTATGCCTGACGGCAGTGACGAGCAGTTGAGACAGCCAACGTCCTACAAGACCTGTAAAGCTGACCTCTATCACCTTTTCTCCTCCAGTGCTAAATTTGGCACAGCCTGTACTCAGCAGACCTTCTCTTACCTTCTGGGGCTGCCTAATGCCTGCTTTAGGAGCTGCATGTGCTTCTGCAGCTTTAATAATGTCTGGAAAACCACTTCTCGTGGCGGTCACAACCCCTGAGTGGCTGCAGGGAGGTGCGCTCGCACCAGGGCCTGGCAGCACAAGCTTCTGTACGCTCTTCCCCTCCCTGGTCATTCTCACATCCCCATCTGTTCCTTTCCAGGCTCTCAAGTGGGAAATAAACTGAGTTAGAGTCAAACTGTCAAACTCATAATATTCGAGTGGGTTGAATGTCACACCAGCAGAATTCATGCAATCCATATTTCATTCAGCGCAATAAATATGCAGTCTTGCAAAGATCTTAGAAATCAATTATGGTTTTTTTCAGGAAGGTTTGAAGAAACAGTAGGGGCACTTCAGCAAAATGATTTCTTGCCTTCTTTTCCAGTGAAGTAACTTTTTTGTGTGATGATCGCAAGGTCCCGATTCCTGAAAACAAGCTCCTAAGTGCGTGCCTTGGCCATCTGCTCCTGTCCTTATGTCAAAGTCACGGTCCTCAGTTTACAATATCATACTTGGAAGTATATGACGTTACAAATACAGGATTGACACTTTTGTTGATAGCTAGCCAATAGGATCAAATGAATTAAGCAACAAGCTATGTCCTTGAAAACTTCAGCTGTAAAGATGAAGAGCAAGTGGGAGCCTTTCTCGCTGGAAGGAGCTAGCACTGCCCTCACAGGTGGTTAGTGTATCAGAAATGATCTTTTAGCTTTCTGACAGACTTGGAATTATTTTTTTAAAACCTATTTTCTCCTTCCGTGTCAGCTGTTCTGCACATTCAATTAGATACATGCATGACAGTTTTGACCTAGGCTAAGGGACTGAACGATAAATCAGCTTCTAAGGCCAGACACACAGCTGGTGTAAGTGGACTTTATGCAGTCAAGGGAGCTAAGCCAAATTTCTCCCAGCTATGGCCACCACAATATACTTCTCATGCAGCAGAATTCTCTGCAGGTCCAACTTTTATCATATGTAAAATATTCCAGTTGGTGGCAAAACTTATTGATCCCACTGTGCAGAGTATAACCTGTGTCTATCAGTGTCGCAGGTGTTTATTAGGAGTAGTTTGAGACCCTTCAAAAATGTACACCAAGTCCCTCAGCTGCAAGAAATCAGTAAAATATTGCTAAGTTTTTACTGTTTACAAGTCTAGATATGGGTCAGGGTCACAATGGTTTTAGTCTGTCCAAGAGAAATAATATTCCTGCAGCTGCCCCCACTGACTTTTTGAAAGTATACAGTTTTTCACTGTTTTTCAATGAACCAGCAGATAATTTGGAAAAACATAACGTGCCGCAGCTTGGGGGTGTTTTACTGCAGCCTGGAATCTCTCTGGACAGCATCACCTACAGAACAGGGGGCACAGTCCAGCAGTGAGTGCAAACTCAACATCAGCTGGGCATGGAGACTGGCTTTGGGAATAGACCTTGGAAGATTACAGTCTTGGAATTTAGCGATTTTTATAAGGGATGTTAAGCAAGGATGCTGGATCGTTCATTGTTTGAAACTGTTTTGAAGTCACTGTCAACATGTTTTCCCTTACAGAGCTATTTCTATTAACAAGAAACATTATCCTATTTTGAACTACAGGTCAAAACAAAAGAGTTATACGGTAGAGAACAATTCTATTGATCTTTCTAGAATTAATTACTCCACTCTGTTATTATTATTTTGAGGGACACAATTATTAGTTTTCTAGGAGAAAGAAAAATATTTTCCAAATATATTTAATTACCCAAATAACTTAATAGAAAAAGGAAATAAGAGCCTTTAGTTATGATCCCTACTCTAAAAGATAGAAAGTCTACTTTGTTTTTGGGAAGAGCTTTAATAGATTTTTGGGGGAGAGGGGTAACTTAGAAATAATATTTTATTTTGAACAAAAAATAGTCAATCAAACAAAAATTTAATGAGTCAAGTGCCCGTAGCTTTTTCTAGCAGAAGCAGGCTTGCTTTTATGGCAAAAATGCAAGCTGATGCTAAATGGTAGGTCACTGGTCCTATGCCATTTTGAAGTTTTATTTGATGGCTTCAATGTAGGCAAGTGATAATGCTGGAGATAGGGACCAGAAGAGGGCAAGATTGTAGTTTTTAGTTTAATTTGGCTCCAGTAATATTTAGTTGTGTTTCACTTACTGACAAAGGAGAAAAGGTCCTGTTGCAGGACCATAACAGGGGTTTTTCTTCTCTGGCTATTGTTAGTGGGCAGGCACTGTGCTGGTCTAATCAGTGGAAAGTTATTGCTGTTTTCACTCTGTTCTGGAGTGTCAGGAATGGGTCTGTATTTGTGAGGGTGTTTTTTAAACGGAAGGGGTAATATTTTGAAAAGTGAAGTGGGAACCTATCCCTCTTTTGAGAAAGTGTCCTAAGTTCTTTGTTTCTTGAAATTAAATTCCAATTCACTTCTAAAATTGAGGCTGTGAGTTCCTACATGACTGGGGGACTTTTAAATATTTGACCTAACAAGTCCCACTGTACTCCCATGTTCCTCCAAAGCTGAATTCACATGGCAAACACCAGCTTAAAGCTTTTTTTTTTAAATGGTTCCATTTGAACGACGTATTTAGCAACCAATAGGCATTGCTGCAAACCCCCCAGTGTCTCAGGAAATATCACTGTCTCCACGATCTGCATGCTGGCAGATGTGTTGAATGCATCAACATTTACAGTGTGAGTCTCCTGTGGCCATGGGAGGTGCAGTGTGGGATGGGCTGTCCTCAGAGCCAGGGCTGACTTTGCTCTGTCTGCACGATGTCTAACTCACAGGGGGTCCTGAGCTGTGACTGGGCTCCAAAATGCTGCAAAGCAGTACAGCATAAAAATAACACTAATGTTTCATGCACATGCTACAAAGAGGCATCTATTGAAAGCTTTAGAAAGAAAAAAAAAAAGAAAAGGAAGGGGGTAATGGAAGCAGCAGAAGTCTCTTTTTTCTACATCACAAGCCACCCAAAGAAAATGTCTTTGTGTTTCCCTTGGTTATTTATTTTGCATTATGATATCTGACATATCAGAAAACACGAAAGGCACTTGCCAGCCTAAGATGAAAAGTAAAATGGCACTTGAAAATGATTCTTTGTGAAGGGTTATTTTTGTTTTGCTGCGCATGAGACTAGTCAAGCAGACAGGTTTATTTTAACTCTCTAACAAAATTTAGTGACTGGAGACAAACAATTGTCTGCTATTATCATTCCTGCCGCCAAAATTCATTAGGTTCAGGAACATCAACTAAATCATGTGTTAGAAGGGAGCACACAGCTAGCTACACTGCTGCTGGAGATGTGATCCCTAGAGCCAGCCTAATGTCCATGTACATCCAGGACACTCTGTGGCCTATTAAAAAGCAAAATGTCTCAAACTACAACGTTCCTGCAGTTCATTGTAAGCAGGCCCTTTCTGCCACTGTACATTTCTGTCTGCAAAAGACCTTGCTGTCTTGTCATGAACTTTGTATCCAGCTTAGCTTTTTAAGGTCTGTACTTCATCAAAAAGTAAATGTATTCTCCAGCATGCTGGTATTTGGTTGCCAGCCTGAGAGAGGCAGGAGGCTGGTGGGGCTGGGCACACAGAGTTAAAAGGTGCCCTTTAACATGAGTTAAACTGATTTTTATTTCTTCTGAGATCTCAGCTGTGGAGAATGGAAGCTGGAAAAAGTCAGCCTGACCTCAGCAAAATACCCTGCTTTAGAAATGTAGGCCCAGATCCCTGGATGTATCTGACTCATGAAATGAATTTCAGTAGAAGAAAATTGTTTAACAACTTTGCTGCCTTTTGTTCTCCAAAGGAGTCAAGATTTTGTTTGGCTAATGATGACTGACAAACACAGATAGCTCTGAATGGTATTGATTCCTTATGTGGCTGGGTTTTTTTCCAGATATTCAGTCAGAGCAGTTTTCCATCATCTTTGCATCAGAGAGAAGTAAAGCAACAGAATTTGAATTCCACCGTATTAAAAACCATGAAGAGTAGGGGTGCATTGATGTTTGTGATATCTCCAACCTCTGGGAAGCTGGTGGACTTGTTGAGCTGGAATCTATTGGAGTGAACTACTCTGAAATCCATGGAACTTTTTTAAAACCATGTAAAGTGAATATATAAAAGTAAGCACTTAAAAGGAGCTCTGTTTGTGAAGTGGCTAAAGAAGATAAAGGAGAAAGGTAATCTGGCATTGGAGTTTAGAGCTTCTGGAGAAGAGATTAAGAGGTGGATGATGTCAGCTCCTGCAAGCCCAGAGAGAAATCAAGAAGGTGTGTCCAAAGGGTGATTCAGACTCCTTAAGAATGGAGCCAAGTTGGGGATGCACCATCCGCCCACAGAGATGTTCTGGAAATTCCCAGCTTGCCAGTAAGAGTGACTGTAATGCCTGCTGGAACAAGCAACGAGCTGACATCACAGGTGATGGTGGTGATGCTGGGGTACTGTGGGCTGATACCCAACTGGAGACACTCATTGAGCTGTCCCTGCACAGGGCAGTGTCTGACACCCAGCCCTATGCAGGATAACCTCTTGCTTGTATTCAAGCAGCTGCGTGGAGGTCAAGTGGAAACACAAAAAGAAGGCAGCAACTGGGGCAAACAGGGAGGTGGAACATGCTAAAGCCATCCATGGGCTAGTGTCTGAAGCTGGGAACCTAAAGTGTGATAAAAATGAAGAAATCAAAACTCAACTTGTACATCAGGAGATGTTGACCAAAAACCTTGTTTCCCCTAACAAAGCTAAATACTATTCTCAATAACAATATCGTGGCAGGGGTGGATTCTTTCCTTCAAGAAGCCCTCAGTTTTAATTATTCATATATACACACACATAAGTATTTGTGTTTCAGTTGCACATGGACCAAACAGACATTTAAATAATCAATCAATCAACAAAGTATTAAAAAGGGCTTTCAGATTCTCACCAGTAGTCTTACAGAACCGAAGAATATACAGGACACCAGGCTTTATGAACAGCCCCTAGGAGTACATTTACACTGTGTGACTGATGCTTCATACTTAGGGCCAAGAACAGTTTCTTAAAAAATAGTGCAAAAACTACAAAGGCATTTCCATCACTCTATAGATTACAACAAACACTCTGTGTTTGCCAGCAGCTGAGGCTGTGGAACAGCTATTAGCAGATGCTGACTGTATGATGATGACCACTGTAAGTGGATGCTTATTTAAGGGACGTTTTCAGGAAACGACCTGCTCTCAGGAACAGCCTATAAGTGAAAATGCACTTTGCAAGATTTTTACATCTTGCTGGCTTGCCTTTTGCCATTTTACAGCAAAGGAAATGTTAATGTGTAATAGAATTAGCATTTAGGAGAAGCCTAGAATACTGTTCTTTATAATATAGCCCGGAATTATTATTCAAGACAGGTCTTCTCATAGAGCAATTTAAGCCCCCCAAAATTACCCATCATTACACAGATAGTCCATTTAACATTCTGAAGCTAATCATACAACAACCTACCCTTTCAGAGGAGATACAAAACCTCGCTTGGGTTTTAAATTCTGATTACAAGATGAGGTTCCAATTGAGAATTTCAGCTGTAAACCAAATGACCTTCAATGACCCTAGACTAGAAAACCTGGTGACTAATCTAAATAGATTTTCAGGCAGGGGGAAAAAAACACCACCCAGCTCTTGTTTCTAGTCCTCCGCATTATTAGGGGAATGACAAAGACAAGCAGAATGTGAAAAAAGGAATGACTCCAATGACCTTCATGTCTTTGTCCCAGAAAGGTCAGGAGTAATCAGCAAAACTTTAACTAGAGTTCAAATTCAGCTTTGCTGTCCTTAGAGGCTGGTAAAATTAAATATTCTGTTCTTGTGCTCTGTAAACAGCCACAGTAATTGGTGATGTTTCCCAGCATTGGCTATGAAGATGTATTGGTATGAGCTGAAATTCAGAGACAGACAGTATTTCCTGTGGTAAATGGCAGATATAACCAAATCCTGATTTCAGCTTGTCATGCTAGAAATCACAATCACATTCCTTAAAATGAGATCATACCAGGATATGAGCATGTACCAGAATGTCTAGGACATGACTTTATAGTTTGTCATGCTTGTCATCCAAGGCAAAACACCTATTGTCATACCTGGAAAAAAATCCCATGAGGCAGAAAGGCATCAGGCAAGTCAAAGTCTGCAAGAGTAAGCCATGTGACAATAGAAAATACAGTGAGTAATCTAGAATAGAGCTCATGGGGACTTTCTGACCTTGGCCTGGAATGCTTTGTCCCTTTCCTCCTTCTGCATGTCACAAGGCTTATTTATTTACTGAATATCCATCCTGATTAGAGCTGTAGGAATCACTATGTTGGTTCAGACTGCAGGAGTCCACGGCTTCTAGCATCATACCATTAGTGAGCAGAAGTTTAGAGAAAGTGTGAGGAACTAAGGAAGGAATAAACATATATTCTTGGGGAAAATCTCCTTCTTGCTCTTGATGATCAGGAATTGCCTTATGCTTCACCATGTAGGAAGGTATAACCTCTCCAGCAGAACTTTTAGAAACCCTGGGTTTATACCTTGGGAGTTTCCTGTTGTCCACATGAATATTTTGTCAGATTTTGAATCCTGCTGAACATCTGACACAAATTATGGCCTCAGGAAACAATGCAACTGATAAATTTTGAGTGCAGTGAATGCATGCATATTTCTCTACATGTTTTTATTTTTGTTTATCATTTGTGTAGTTACCCACCCATTCTGATTCAAACGTTTCTGTGCAGCACTTTGTGTTTTGCATGCTTCTCTTCAGTCAGTCTTCACAATAAGGATCCAAGTGCCTGGCAGTGCTTCATTTTCCATTCATGAACTTCCTCACTGTGGGCTTTTGGGGGGTGGGAAGCCAGCACATGTAAGTATCAAAGTCTGTAATTGATTTTTATATACCAGCATGTACTGGTGTCAGCAGGCTTCTTGAATCCTGTAGTAAACGTTAAAAATTAAAAGCTAGTTTCAAAATTAAGTAAAGGATTAATTAAATGCTCTCTGCTACTCCTGCAGCTTAAAAATCATGGCACTTGCCTTGAACTTTGAAAGACTCCTTCCTTCTTATGCATTCAGATACTGAGTTGCATTTCCTGTGTCTTGAAACGTGATGAGAGTGGACATCCTGTGCTGCACAGCATCACTAAAATTGCAACTGCCAATGCGAGACACCTGCAGCATCCAGTTTCAGAGCTGTCAAAATGGTGACCAGCATTTCTGAAAAATGTGGAATTTGGGAAGAGTGAGACATTCTGGTCCAGGATTCAAATCAGTATCTTCATGATCTGCTTTGAGCCCTGCTGACTTCAGTGAGTGCACATGAAGTAAAATGTCATTTATCATGAATAAAGGTGACAAAGCCAACCTTTCGAGCATGGTCTACTGCTGTTAGTGTCTGCACATTCTGCAGACATATTTAGTAATGAGGACCTCCCCAGCAAACTGTTTTGTATGCTGGACAATGGGAAAAGTATTTCAGCTTTTCCTTGCATATGTCTCTCTTGAAGGAGACAGGGTGAGAACATCTGAAATACAGCAGGATAAAAGTGTGGGTAGCCATCAAGGGACGGGGACAACATACCTCCCTTTAGTCTTCCAGTTGTCACTCTGCCTTTGCTCTCTGTGGGTAATAACAGATCAGAGTATATATACATACATATATGTATGTATGTATATATTTATATTGGCCCTTTTGGTTCAGAGGTAGCCACTGTGATATAAATACAACACTGCTCAACACGTTTTCCAAAATTATTTTAGGAAACTGATTGGGTATTAACTAATACATCCTTTGTTATAAAGATAACGAGCTCTGTGCAATGTCACTGCAGCTATAAGTATCAATAGAGTGTGAACTGTAAAAAAAAAAAGAAAAGATGCTGGTTCATTAACATTTCTTACAGTGCCACATGTAAATAAATCACAAGATCTTTAATAAGGAAAATAATAATAACAGTTAGGAAAGGAATAAGATTAATTTTTACTTAAAATGGCATTTCCTTTAAAATGCCAGAATGAAGTTGTTAAGATCTCACTAAGGAGATAGACAGGCGGGAATGTTCCTAGAAATGAGATCACAAACTTTATCTGTCCTCTTTCACTTCCTCAATTTAGGAAGAAATTTAATATTGTTTTGCATCTACAAGCTGCATGCAGTCTTAGCCTAATGCATTATCCTATGCTGAAAGTAGGTTTATGATGAAGTTCAAATATTCACAGAGAGCTAAAAGATGCTCATACCCTAATGGTGGCTTTAATTCTCAGGAAACTAACCATGCATTTCTTACAGTTGAGAGCTATCAATGCTAAATAATTTTTGTAGTCGCTGAAGATCACACTCTAGTACTGCCTAGGAAAAAAAATGTAGTCTCACCAGACATAAATATTTAGCAAAAATCAGAATTTAATTACATTACGTGATTAAATGATTTGAAACCCACTTTAGGACAGGAACTTCAGTACTGATTTACAACTAGATCCTAGAGTTTCATCCTTCTCTTATCTCCAGGCACTGCAGAAACTAGAAATCATTACAGCAGGACAAAAGATCACCATTACAGAGTTATTAGAAGGGGCAAGAACATCAGGAACATGCTGGTGTTCTGTTTTTAAAAACAAATGACCCATTAATTCACAAAAACAGCCCCATTACTGCAGTAACAAACTTAGTTTACGCAAATGTCCCTATCAACATTCAAGCCCAAACTTGATTTAATTTGGAAAAGGAATGAATAAAGCTTAGGGTAATGGCAACCTATTAGACCATACAGACCTTAATAATACATTTAAGAAAGTATGCTGAGAGAGTGACATGAACAGCAAAAGAGAAACCAAGAGAACAAACTGCAGAATAAAGGAGAATTTCTATCTGAACATGTACCAGAGAAGGCAGAGGTGAAACACAGGCAGAAGGAGGATATACCTAACTGTGTGAGAGAGAGAATAATCACATTAATGTCTGTTTCCCTAAATAGTTTCAGATTGTTTCTTTATTCTATTTTTACTGAATCTGATTTCTGTTCAGGTTCAATTAATAATAATGGGCCTAAAATTAATTTGCATTATCATTTACAGTGGATGCTTTGATCATGTATGTAGTCGGAACTATAATGCATGCATTACCATATTATGTAAATTGCATTTTCAGTGTCAGCTACATCTGTATATCATTTCTTCACACCACAATTCTGTGCATTGCTTCTTTGTGTACAGCCCTGCAGAGGGAGAACCTGGGGAGAGAATACCAGGAGAAATACTGATACAGGTATGCCTTTCTCTTATGTTCCCTCTCTAAATACCCAGTGTTAGCATCAGATGGGAGAACTTTAACACAGATGGCTTGTTTGTGCCCTTTATGAAATTGCTCTCCCACACTGAGCCCACACAGGCAACCAAGCACATACAAAAAGCCCAAGAACTACCTTTTTTTGTTCTTAACACAAGTGTCTCTCAAGCAGAACTTGTAACTGCTTGTAGCATAAATCTGAGGAGAATCTGACCTAAAAAAGAAAGCCAAGCCAGTACCACAGTGTACATAAAGATCTGTAGGTCAAACTTATGCATTCATAACACTAAACGTGCTGGGAGAAATGTTGCACATCAATGGTTAATGGAACCACTCAACATTCTCTCAGCTGACTACTTTTTGCCACTGGCCAAATTTCCCATTGCAGTGAGCAGGCCCAAAAGTATTAGCAGTTTACATTTTTGTACTGCCTTTCATCTTGTGAAATACTCTCTTGCTTTACAAGTTGATACAAAAACCATATAATGATTGTTTAATCTATTACAGTGCTGAAACTTTGTGGTGAAACACAGGAAGGATTTAGCAGCCTAGAATAAGAGAGCTGTTTCAGAGAGGAAATGAAGACTTTAGTGTCCATTTGAAACAAAGATTGGAGAATGTAATATTTAAGCTTGGCATCTGACCAGACCATCAGAGTTGACACACTTTACAGATGTAATTACTGCAGTGGGATCTTTAATAAGCAAGGTGGTCAGAACTTTTCTTTAACATATCACCCAAAAATGCACTTGGATCACACCTTGCATCTCCTCATCATGCTGACTCGTGGGCTGACAAGGAGATGAGATCCTCTTCATTCATTTCTCTTTTAGTTAGAGCCCGAGGTAACTCTCAAGAATCAAACAGCCAAACACCCCCAAAAGAAAATTTTACACTGCTTCCAATTTCATGACAATTTTGCATGAAAACCTGTCCCTCCAGCCAAGCTGAGGATCATATTAAGTTTAGATTCTCCCTCCCACAGACAAACTACTTCAGAGTGGCCCTACAGGCTCAATCCTGCCTTCCAAAGAGATGATGCCCTATCAACTCTCATGAGGTCACTAGGCCCTCAGAAGATAGTTCGTTTGGCCGTTTTACTGTGCTCAGTCTGTTTGACAGGAGATAAAAGCAGTGCCCGAGGAAAGGGAAGGGAATGAGTGGGACCGCCCTTTTTTCTTGCCAGCAAGCTGTTTGGTTGGATCATCCTTATCTTTTGAAAACTCTTTGCTAAGAACTGGGTCTATTTGCACTGCTACTTTCCTTCCCAGGATACACTGGGACATGGTGCACGCAGGATCTTTCACATGAAGGAACTCAGCTTGGTTTTATCTGGTGAATGACAAACACTGAGTATTGTCAGAATGAGGTATTCCTGTGAGTCCCCAGCAAAGTGCTAATCTGATTAAACTCCTAAAAATTGATAGACATTAAACAGAAGAGCATATTAATATTGTCAACAAGATTCAGTTCTTAGTCACTCAAATGCAAATGTCAGATATTTGTTGTTCAGTATGCAATTAAAAATGATCTGATCACCCTCCAAGCAGAGAACTGACAAAAACATGGGGTAAGGAAACATCTTTGGTTTATCTTCTGCATATAGGAAGATGCTGATAAGAGAGAAGAATCATTTTAGCTCTGCATAGATAAAAAGATCGCTCTTGGCAGAATAGATTAATGTACCTGTCTATACAAGCGTAAAGGAAGAACGAAGAAGGGAAATAGATTAGCATTCTGCTGCACGTGGGACAATCAAATATGATCCTTGGATTGGCAACTGGACTAATAATAATCACTGTAATAAACCAGGGCCTTTATATCTATGATATGCAGTACTAGCTAAAAGATAGCTGCTTCTTAGCAATAATGAGCTGGATTCTTCATCACTCATCACCTTGTATAATTATTGTGGTGAGTTCAAAATAAATCCATTGTGCTACCAATCAGATTATTTTTTTTTCCTTTCATGTTGTGTTTCCTTGCATGGGCATAATGACTACTCACCGAGTAGACAATGAAGAACCAGGCTTTTTATATTTATTTTCTATGTCAGAATAAGGAAAATGTAAGAGATCTAATGGGTGAGTGCAATAGCTTGGACAAGATCTGTTATTTAAAGTTTAGGTACTTAAGTGTTGTCAGAGCCAACCCTGTGGTTAAATAACTCCAGGAAAGAAAGAAAAATGGATAAAAAAAAGCAATCTGGCTTAATACCAAATAAGACTTTTTCTTCTTTCATAACAATTTAGTAGCAGTTGTGTTAGTAAAAGCATGCACAGCAATATTGAATAATATTAAGACAAGTAAACTGCAACCAACTACTTAGTAATTTAAAACTCAAACATCTGATCAAGAAGCATCTTAAATCTGAGATGATTTAATTGGCCAACTTGATTTTAGTTGAATTTTTTGTAAAGTACTGTGGCTCTTCATAGCTGAAGCGAGGATAATCAAGGTAAATTATGAAAATAACCTAGCTATGTGGTAAAGGTCAACAGAAAGTCTTGTTAAGGTCTGTTTTTTATGAAGATATCCTGTCTGTATTGTCAAAATGGATTAACATTATAACACAACAGAGCCTGTCAATTGGAAGAAAAAGAGATAGCACAAAGATACTCATGGTAATTAATATTAGGTTTTGGTTTAGACTGTGAAAGCAGGAAAATATCACAACCTTATTAGCTCATTTCTTCATTTATATTTTTCTAGCACAGGTCACAAGAAGGTGCAGAGATGTTTACCTTTTTTTTTTTTGTTAGCTTCTGGACAGGAATTTTAGTCTTGAGAATAGCAATTGTTAGATTTGTAACTATTTCTTTAAGGGGAATTTTCCTGTCTATTTCTTACTATATGCTCTACATTGAGCTTTAGGGTTAATGTGGCTTTTATCCACTAGTGCTGAACTGGGAACAGAGGGTGAAGGAATTGCCCACATATTTCTGTAACCATCTATTTTCCAGGGTTACTCATTATGTAAATAAAAGTTACTCTGTGAACATGAACAGTCTTGGGCTCACTTGTTTGTGTTCCAGCCCAAAACTACAAAGGGAACTTCCTCTCAGGGAAGTAACAACAAAGATTTAGTTATTTCCCACAATATCGTACATGCTGAGCATGCCAATATATGAAGAATGTCTTAGTTAGAGCTGGACATTTCCAGGGAGGTTCACTGTTATTGTGGCAGTGGCAGTAGAGTAAAGCCAGGGCAGAGACGTTAGTCTTAAAAATCCTTCTAAACTTTCTCGCATGGTCAAATCCCATTGGCAATTATGGCAACAGTTACTAAAAACATCACAAAGAAACTTAATCTAGGAATAAAAAAAATTATACTCTTGCATTTCAAAACATCACAGGCCTTAAACGGAACAAAACAGAAGCTGGGAAAGAATGCTCACTCACCCCTATGGCCGTGCTCTGAAGGACTTTGGTGTCCTCATGCCTGTGAGGGTTTTTACCTTCAGAGATGATTTGAATTCCTGGAAAGACATACCTGTGTCTGAAGTGATCCAAGACATAAATCTGACAGGACAAAATATGGCATGCAGTATAACCCTCAATACCCTCTACATAAATTAGAAACTGTCTGAGCCCATTGAGTTTAAAGCACTTCCCACATGTTTTCAGCTCTTGCTGCTTATAAACCACAGCAAATACCAAGTATGGAAGCTTTCTGTGCTCATCAGCTGCTTCTTCCCGAGTGACCACCTGAAATTGTAACAATGTCAAAAGCATCCCAAATGCATCACCACACTATGCCAGAAGGCTCACCAAAAAATCAGCTTTTCATCCAGCCTCAATCTGGGAAGAAGATAGTGCAAACTGTAAGGAGGCTGCCCAAGTTAGTGAGAAGTCTGGTAAGTGTGTCAAGCAGGGTTTAATGTTAACAAGAACAGTCACCACACAAAACGCATTGTCTCTTTTCTGGACATTTAACCTAAAAAACTGCACTAACATGTTGCTGTCTGATCTGCAAGAGCTAGCACTTCTGTGGTTTTTCCAGTGACATAAAACCAGTTAGTACCAGCTGAAATACATTAGCAGTTTCAGTAATTAGTAGGCACAGCCATTTCTTGTCAGTTCTACGGGCCATATCCTCAGCTGGCGTAAATCAATGACACTCCGGGCGCTGGAACTGTATTACTTTACTCACCTTGAAATAGTTATGCATACTAATTACTGCTCTTGTCAATTCAGACACCTGATTTACACCAGGTGAGTTTGTTCCATATCTTTAGAGGTTTCTGCACATTCCTTCAAGAATCTGTAGTGTCAAATAAACTTTCTAAATACGCCAGGCACATGCTTTCCATTATCTATCAAATCAATGCTCAGTGAAGTGACACCACTGCACATAAATCATGGCTGCAATTATGAAATCAAGCTGAGTTTGTATTGTGTTTTTTCCACTGTTGGGTAGAATTACCCACGGGAGAACAGGAGAACAGGCACATCAGGATTGCTGGGATGGAAGAAGGAGTTAAAAAGCCCCACCCAAGCTCTCACAACCTAACCTTTGGAGCATGCAGCTGATAATGCGAAACAGAACATAATGCCCTGGAGGAGATACATCTGGAGGTCAGCTCAGTCAGATACTGTGGAACTGTTCCAACAAAGCAATCAAATATCTAGCAAAACCTATAAAAAAAAAATCACATCTTTGGTGTATAGATATCCAACCTGAGCTGGACGAGGATAGAGAAGCCTGATTTCATTTTCATACCCCTGTCAGGCAACCTAGGAGCTGAGTTTTCTCTCCACAAACACAAAGTGAGGTTTTTAACTGCAGCTTATTAAGGCTGAGTTTGTCTAACCCAAGCATAATAAATTCATGTGTCAAGATCGAAGTTGATTGCTCATCAGAGAAAAATGAGACAAGATAATCCACTTTGCTGCCAACGTAATGCTTTAGGAATGTTACAAACTACTGCAAATGTTTAACTCCCCATGCCTCATGGGTGGTTATATAACAAAACACCCATTCAGGGGCTGATTCTTATCTCTCACTTGCATAAGGCCATGTCTAGACAAGGATTTGAAGGTGTGTTGTTTGAAAGTGTTCACAGAGTGGTCTAGTTGGCAGATCAGGAAACCTCCCCCTTGCTCCCCCCTGCTTCCTGAACTTTCATGCATGTGGGATGGGTGAAGTGTGGGTCCCTCTCCCTCAGTTTTTGGCTCAAATAATTTAGCAGCTGAGAGTGGTGATTTGTTCACCCTGGAGTCAGAATGTAACTTCAGAGGGTTGAGGGTGCAAAGGGTCATCTCCCTACCCATGTCTAAATTAGAGCTTTCAAAAGGTCTAAGGATTTGCAGGTCTAGGGCTTTTCAGCATTATTTCCATATACCCACCTGCGTGCCCCACAGATGACATACATAGGTATCCCACATAAGTTTGGATGATACTTTGCCTTTCTGAACCAGTGCTAGAGATGAAGGATGACTTTTCAGTGATGGTCAGCCCTTTGACAGCATCCCCTTTACAGGAAAATGCTTCCAGTGCTGATTTCCTCTTCCATTGTACCTACCCAGGTGTAATATTTTTGTGTCTTTGTTACCCCATTTCCAATGAACTTGACTCAGCCATCCACTCCTACTCCACATACACCTCATGTTGTTGGGAGAAGCATTCAGTGGAAAAGCAGGAAAATTTACACAAAGTTCTCTAGAACATGTGAACTAGGCAGCTAAGAATCCATCCCACTAAATTTCCTTTAAAGCGTTGCGTTGAATTTACATTCTATGGTTCCTCCACCTCTGATTTGCCCCCTTTTATATCAGCAGCAGCAGCATATGGCAATAGTGAGAATCCTTACAGAGACGTGCCCACCACATGCCCATCTGTGGCTTGCTCTGTGCAATGTTATTACTCTCACAAGCAAGTTCCAAGAGCAGTAACATTTTTAACACTCATTTTTTGCATATTTCCTCTTCTCTTTGTTTTTGCTTTTTTTTTCTTAAGCACACTTAAGTATTTCAAATTTACTTTTGCAGATTGTGTTATTTTTACTTTAAGTTTCAAGTGTACCTCAGAGGATTAATGAAAAATAACTATTTTATTTATAGCTAATACTCTACTATAGTTTTAAAACCTATAAAGACACATTTCCATTAGATGAAGGTAAAAAAGCATGCTTGTGTAAATGTACAGGTTTTCTTTCTATAATAACAGTTAATTAATTATGTTTTCACATTTATAAAACAAGAAGTATGGGAAAAAAAAGAACTGGGTAAAGTTTAAACCACATTCAGAGGGAAATCAGGTAAGAGATCAAACTGTTGATGAGAAATATAAGAAATCCTGCTCTGCTAAAATACATGGGAAGGTAATTATTTTCCAAGTGCCAGGAATTTGGCCTTTTTTTTTTAATAGATGAAATGCATACAGATATGTAGCTACACATGCATACATATTTGGTTTTCTTCTGTAATAAAGTAGGAATGACCAGGCCAGTTGTGATAGTTCTCTTTGTAATGGGGTTTTCTCTATGCACATACTTTAAATCTGGTTTGATAACCAATGGTTTACAGTGTCATTAGGAAGGCTGAGATTGTGAGGTAACTTTTAAGAAATGTGGTCTGCTGCCATATCTGGAACATACCAGCTCTCGGTAGAAATATTTTTTTAATAAAGAGAAGTGCTTTAGAGGTTTCTCTCTTGATATAGGCCTAAGTTCAGCAAGCTAAGTTCAATCACACAGCTGACTTCTAGCCTTGCAGTACACAATAAGGTTTTAATGTTTAAAGTTAGGTTAAAGTTTGAGTAGGGTACTGAATAGGAGCCAGAGCGAAAACATCTTTCATTTAAGATGAGAATTCCTGCTTTAAATTTTCTTCCTTGAACTCTGGCTCCAATTTGTGAATGCAGTAGTGATGTTCAGGTTTCTGTGTGGAGCCCAGCAGGAACATCAGCAGTTCTGCTTCACTGCCGAGTATCAATAGTGCTCAGAGATCAGAGCTCAGAGCCAGCACTTAGGAGGGGCAACCTTGTCAGTCAGCACTTGACTGCTTTGCTCTGCTCTTGACCAGCCCACGTAATTCACATCGCCCTCAAGGTAAGATGAGTGGGTGGATCATGGAAGTGTACAAACAGCCTTCAGGATAATAATTCAACTCCTCTCCTTTTACCTTGAAGCAATATATTTCCACATGCAATCAAGGTGCATAAGACAATATTCAATTTAAAGAGGTGTTCAGACTAGGATGGGTTGTATTTAAGAAGCAGAGAGCAGTCTGCATTTTATAAATAATGCAGTGGGTTGTGGTTGCAAGACAAGCCCTGGATTTGCAGACAAATGATGCAGAATTCCTGGCCTGTCTGCAGGCTACCGTGGGTGAAAGCTCATGAAGTGACTGAGCAGATGAAGAGATAGGTACCACTGCAGAGCCTGAACTCTCCCTGAGTAAAAGGGCTGCTTCTGGCCTTGCCAAAGTGGTGGAAGATTGAGAATGGGCTACAGGAGAGCCCTTGCATTAGTGGGTGGAAAGAGCTGGGCTCTTGTGTGCTAGAAATGGGGCAGGGACCCTGCCTCCCCAGTGAGAAATCTGTCTCTGAGGCATGATACAGCCCTTCCTCTGCACTGGAATTTCAAACTTTCTGACCTTCAGCACAAGGAAAGTCAGCAGATAACCAATGTATACTAGAAGGTCTCTACATTAAATATTTCTCAACTCTGCCTCTCTAACTTATAGAAATACTTAAAGGAAAAGTATCACTCATTGTCACAACTTTTGTGTTCCACTTTCAATGGCAGTAGCAACAAACAAAAGTTGCTGGCTAGAGGTGAGTAACTGCTTCAGTGTAGTATAACACTCTGCAAAAAGATCACCTCAAATCTGATTCTGCCTGTCACAGTTACTAGTTATGCTGCTCATCTCATACTGGCCATGTGTCTTCAAAGTCCATGTCCCTGAGCTGTCTATTGGTATGTTGACAGGTAGGACAGAAGGAAAATATGAAGAAAAAAAATCCTGCAGCAAATAACCATTCAATCCATTATGTAACTGCTAAAATATTTATAAGAGAGATTTAATGTCCTTTTTTAAAAAAATAGTAGTATTAAAGAACTCACGTGTAATTAAATGTGATATGGAAACCATGCTCTTTGCTAGAGCTATTGACGTCATTGTTCTCATTCTCCCAAACTTAATATAAAATTAATCATTAATTTTCAAGCCAGTAACTTTTTCACCAATGCGAATGCTGGTTGTTTAGGTCTGAGTCAGTGAGATATTCACACCACAACAACATAGGTTTATATTGTCATAAAATCATTCAACTCAAAATGTGACTACTTTTTAATAAAAATCCCTGTATTTTTGAGCTCCATCACAGCTAAAGCTGAATGCTCAAAAGCTTTTTACCAGTCTCACAGTCGATATAAACTGTCTGTTCTCATTACACTTACTTGTCTTAGCAAACTGTGGGCCCAAATCCTCAGCAGGCACAACCAGAGCCCACAGAGCTGCACAACTTGGATCTGTGGTAGACGTAGCCCCTTCCTGTGAGTTTCCTGCTTGAATAAACTGTTGTGTATTGAGACTACTGGGCATAATCCAAGTTACTCTGGGGACTAGAACTCACACGAGGTTTATCTAGTATTAACAGTTATTTGACCTTTCTTGGCAGAGCAAGAAGCAAATGCTCTTTTACATACTCTTATGCAAACCTCTTAAATATTAAATGAGCTGTGCACAGAACTTTTCTTGTGTGAAGGACCAAAAATACTTTGGACCTCACTGGAAATCTGGGTCACTTTGACCTTGTGTAAATGAAATCTTGCATTTCACCAATTTTTCACATGCCTGTTCCGTCTTGAGCAAAACCTCGGAATCAAATAAGCACCAGCTTCAATGTAGAGGATGATTAACTTAAGGAGTTCTTGGCTTCTTCTTCAAGAAGGTTACCATGACCTTGAATGGCAGGAGAATGTTACGGATTTGTATTGTTGAATCTTTTGCGGACTGTTGTTATAACAAGTTCACATATAAACTTTATTTTTAAGCCCTAACGAAGAGACATTTCTCTCCCACTGCTGTCTTGAGATTATTAGCCTATCTACAAACTGAAAGGAATCAGTCAGTTGGCTCTTTTCTGCCCTACTGATACTCAGCCAAATTCATGCACATATTTCCCATTTGCTTCAGTAAGAGTTTTGTCGATGGCAGTGCCATAAATTCTACCTCCACCTTCTCTCTAATTGGCACCAACATCAAATGCTAAAGGATGTCCTTGGAAAATCAAGAAACCAGGAAGTGAAAATACACAGCTAAATCCAGTTCTCCACTGTACATATAGCTGTCTATTCATTTCTTTGAGCCTATTCCACATCAGGGCTCTGTTCTTTACTTTTTAAAATCATCAGTAAAAATCATGTTAACATGGATGGGGCAAAATTAAGCATATAAGTGAAAGTGAAGTCAAAGCTTGTCTGAAGAATTCCCACTTAGGACTTACAGCTTGACACAGTGGTCACTGAAGCGTTTCTGAAGGTCATTGTCTGATATGATCTTTTCATAATTGTTAGTGCAACGATGGCATCTTTATTCTGCTCTGCTTACTTGCAATGCTTATATAAAACGTGGATTATTCACAGCTCCTTTCCTTTAGAAAATGGGCATTTTAAATTTTTTCAAGAGAGAGATAAGGCACACCCGGTGTGAATCAAACTGAAAACAATCGGTTGAGGATATATGCCAGCCAAATAGTGCCTCTTGTACTTTCCAGTTGTAATTTGTATTTGAACACAAGTGCCATCAGTTTAGGGGGAAAAAATTCCCAGAAGTTAAATCCCATTGATAATGGAAGAGTAGGAATGATTCCAAATCATGGTACTGCCCTTAATTCTGTGTCAATCACCATTCTAGGCATAGGTGCATACTTGCAGCTCTTCCTTGAGGAAAGACATTCTCCTGTTGTGGCGCTGAGAAAAGATGCTTCTTGATACAGCTGCATGTAAGTGCAATGCCCTTTCAGTTGAAAATAGAAAAACAGTCAGATTCTTTCAATCCACGCCTGTTTAACTTCTGATAAGCACTTCACATTTTTTTCTAACCTCATTTGCACATTGCTGAATTCCTCATTAGAGTGAAAATGAAAATACATTTTCTTAAACTGACTTTAAGAAAACAACCTTTTTGACCTAGATATATCAGAATGTTTAACACAGTTAATACTCTGCTAAAACTGTTATGGATGTTGGTGTTGAGTGTATTTATGTAATAATAGTATTGATGAGCACTGGCTATAGCTGAGATCCCCACTGTGCACTAAAAATTTATCTAGGGTGGTCAAAGCCCGCTGTTAGAATCTGTTATGGAGTGTAAAAACTTATCCTAAGAAGGCAAATACTTATACTAAGGAGAAATAAAGCAAGAAGTAGAAAAGATAAAAATGAAATAAAGTATTTGAAGGAAAAGAAGACAATGAATCCATCTGGTCTATGGGAAAGCTGGGAAGAGAAATAAAACATCTGCAGCTTGTTTATTCAGACTGACAAAGTTTCAAGCCATTGAGTAGATTCAGTGAAGTCAACAACACAACTCACATCCTCACAGTAAAGCATTTACATAAGTCCATTGCAGGACTGATTAATCTTTCATGTTTCAGGAGGTGTTCTACTGCTCTCAAGACAAACCATCTGAAACTAAAACAGATGGGTTGATAAATCAGAGGTAGAGATCTAGGTGCTATTTTGTGTGTCTCATGATAATTTACATGTAATCAAGCTGACTTTTCAAGTTAAAGTTATTCAAATGTTCATACAAATATTCCATGTAAAAAATGCATTTACAGTTTCTGTGTGAGGGTTACCTGATATGAAGGTATTTGATTAAAATGAGCCTGTTGGCAGGGAAGATTCTACCAGAGTCACTGTCTGAAAGTTGATTGTTTATTTCTACTTGCAAATGTGATTTATCAGGCCAGTTCTCAGGAGAAAAGTAACAGTTTTCAGAAGCAGATTCATTGTTTTCAACCATTTTTTAAAATTCCTAGGAGAATAAACATTTTGGATCTGAAAACACGTTAGCATGCCTGTGAGTTTGAACAGCTTTAGAAAATTTTACCGATGTTAGCATTCTCATCTCACTACTGCAAGCCCAGTTTCTTCTTGGCCAAAAATGAAGGAGGTTGGACACATTGAGACCTGCCATAGTGCGTGTTGGAAGAAGCAGGTCATGGTTTCTACATGCAATTGGAAGGGCCAACTTTTCTGTAACCAATATTCATTTCATTTGCCTGCAAACGGTATAAAGATACCATTAAAGAAACCATTTATGAACATTCCTTCATTGAAAGAATTGCTAGCAGCTTGCAGATTTGAAAACAGAAGAGTTTTGTTGCTTTTTTTCTTTTTTAAGAAAGTGTGTGCTCTGGAAGGATTCTGGACCAATAAAGATAATCTGGATCTTTTAGGAGAGTAAGTCACATAGTTAAGCTAATCAACAGCTGTTTGGGTTTTGTGATTTTATTTTTTCACAGCCAGTAGCTGAGGCAGTAAAACTGCCTGATCTTTCTTTGTCTTCTACCAGACTGATGGAATAAGGCTCTGTACATGCATGTGCTCACAGGTGTCTGCCTGGGGATGCTTCTGTTGGCTTTCCCAGAGTGAAATATCAAAGATGTGAGTGGATGTGGGACTGGGGCCTAAAGGATTCTGGGAGCTCTCACTCGAATGAAAAATAAAATGTCTTACACAGTTGTTTTCTCAGAAGTACCTCATTTTTTCTATCTCTACCATGTCACCTCCAGCTGCTTTAGCACCCTCACTTTTGGTTATTAAGAAGGGTGTAATCCAGAATTACACAGCTGAGCACAGAACTTTTTTCCAGAAGTAGGCAGGGGTTTGTTTAAAATAAACAGAATAAGAAGCAAAGAGGTGGGTCACTAATGAATGGCACAATGGGCCACTGATACTGCCTGCTGAAACAAAGGGCTCTGTGCAAGAATTCCCTCCTTTAGCATGTGATAGACCTTCTGACCTGGGATCACAATGGCTCACAGACAGAAACAAGAGAGGAAGCAAGAAATCTTGTCATTTCTTTTCCTTGTGGGATAAACAACATTTTATTCTACCTTTAACCCTGGCGGGAGACACCACCACTTAGCAAACAAATCTATATTAAGTGCACTTGCTGGAATTATTTACAGCATCATTTGTTCCAGAAAATGACACTAACAATATATTGCTGATTTCAGAAAATGGAATTTGACATGAATATAGCCTTCTGAGTAGTAAAAAGCATCTTTCCTTAATCAGCATCCCTTATTAAGGAATTCCCTGTTTTCCTGTTCCCAAAGAGAAGGGAAAAAAACCATTGATCTCCTACAAAATCCTTTTTTGACTCATAGACAAGCTACTTTTGGCACTCTGGCTTTAATCATACATGACTCAAAAGAAAGTAAGAACAATTCTCCTGCACCTTCATGATATATTTCTGAGAAAAGCAAAAGCTCCACTCCATTGTTCAGGGATCAATTTGTCTGTAGAAATAAGGGTTCATATGCACGGCTTTCACCAATGGAGAGCACTCTGCAGGCATTTACTTCTCATATCAATTAATATTGCTGCCTAACCAATGAAAATTGAGATTGCCACATCAAAAATGTGGGGGTCTTTTTCAGAGTACCCTCAGAATTAATGCTTTCTGGTTGCTTCTTCCCCCAGTTTCCACATAAGCCTGTATGTAATCTGTCAGGAGTTTATTCAGGAAATAGAGATGTCCTGCTGGCCAAATCTGTTTTTGTAATGGTAACCCTGCAGGTTGTATGCTACCAGCACAGTTTTTATGCCAAGAAGTTCCTGTATTAAATGGGGGAGGTTAAAAGTCACTCCTGCCTTGCAGCTGCTTTTAGTGAGCTTTGGCAAAGGTTCACCAGTCTGTCCATAAATGTATGGTGTCACTGCTATACAGGAACATTAATCAATGTTATCTGCTGCAGAACTGTCTTGCATTGTGATTTTGACAGGAACTGCAGACAGGATCACATGTTCCCATTATTTCTCATATTTTTAGTAAAGCATCTGTAAACATTACTGTAACTTTATTTCAAAAGTTAATTTCAACCGTGAGCATTCTTTCAGCAGAGGGTAAGAAAATTGCCCTGGTTATACTTCCTCTCCAGAAACCCCTTTCATGAATAGTGCAAGGTGATACCAATTATCTCTCTCTGTTTTGGAAGGTTTAGATTTTTTTGTTATTTAAATAATGTCCAGCTGCAGTAAGGGTTTCTTAAAATGTACAATTACAAGGAGACAAAAGCCACAACAGTGTATGTTTTTTGTGCATGGCAGTTTTATAGAAGACTCTGCTTTCCCACTGCAAAATGGAGATAACACAGGATAAACATGAGATTTGTTTATCAAGAAAGAAAGTCACTGGTGATTTTCAGGTCTATGCTTTTAACACATCAGTAATATTCTTTCTATCTACTGTCTCACTTAAATGCTTGGACCTACCTCAGGAAAAGTACAGTTACTCTCATGGATATTTGGGAACCCAGGGGTCTTGATCTAGATAGCTTGAGCAGCACCTGGCTGATACCTAAAGTAGCCATCACCCACCCAGCTGTCACTTTTTTGAGAGTGAGAGGAAGGGGAAAGGTTTCATCAGGAGCTGTATTCACCTCATGTTTCTAAGAAAGCTAGAGTAGAATGCCATGTTCAGCAGGTGGCAGTGATATAATGTGAGTATAAATGGACACAGTTTTCAGATTATGGGAAGCTGGAGTCCCGTGTCCATTGGAGGACATATGGTTGCTGAGATACAGAAATGATAAAGGACATAGTAATATGTAGATGGAGAAATTGGACAATCTGCTTGTGTGTTTAAAGCAGAGACATAATTTTGTGCCATGATCTGAACACCCACGTTCCAAAAAAGCCATTTCTCTCCCTTTGTGGTCTAAGGTGATCAAATATAATATTGTTTTGAAGCTTAGTGTGTTTCATAACACTTGTGTGCTTGACATATGTATGTAGAATTTATGTATTTCTTTCCAACCATTAAAAAAACCTCAACACTTTCAACACCTCTTCTATTCTTATTGTTGTTATTATTGTTATTATTATTGATTTAATCTTGTCATCTTATAAACCAGTTCTTCAATAATGTTGGTCACGTACAAATTGATAGTCCCTGACATGAGTGACTTATATTTTAATTCGATGGTTCCTGTCTTGTGAAAAAAATTATATTTATGCCCCAACATCACCATCCTTCTTTTAGCTTACCAGTAACATCCTACTAAGACATACCAAAATGATTTTCAAATAGTGCTGAATCAGCCATTCCTCTTCAACAGCCATTCTTGCAGCAGAACCAACCTGCACAGTACCAGCAGCCTGCCTTTCTTCCCCCAAGATCTGAAAGAAGGTCACACAGGTAAGGGCAAGCCCTGCTGCCTCTTTACATAAGGTGGAAAAAAACAGAACTACATTCAACAACAAAGTGAGAGCAGAGAAATCCAACCAAGCAGGAGTTAAGTGATGGGAGACCTGACTGCAGCTGGTGCTCACTGAAAACTCTGCTTGAAGAGGGAAAAATTATCTGTTAGGTTCAGCTCAGGTACCTGAATCCAGTGAAGAAAGTATTTAGCTTGTACAGATGCAGAAAGGAGAGGTTCTTGTGTTCTGGAAACCTTTCATAAAGAAACTTATGCCCTTGTAAATGAAGGGGACTTGAGTCTGTGTCCTTCGATACTGACCTCTTTCCAGTGCAGATGACAGTGAGCCCTCCTTGTCCCGTGTTCTGTAACAGAACTCAATTACATGTAAGGAAAATAGATCTGTTTTCAAAATTAAATGTATTACCTGTAATAAGAAGCTTTCTGTTCTTTGAGTAGAGAAAGATAATAGATTCTTCTAATGTCCTGTCCCTTGTTGAGGCCATAGTCTAGTAGTGCTGTGTGGTTGGGGCAGAACAAAAGGTTAAGCCTTCCTCAGTGTCTTTCTGTTCTTGGGTAGAGACCAAAAATAGGTGATGCTTTTGGATGAAAATGTTGCAAATGAGGTTTTGCCATAGAACAGGTCTTAACTTAAACCTAATCTCTAGAACAGAGGATCTGCTGCCCTGTTTTGCCTCCTAATAATCTGTTTTACAGTCTTCTTATAACAGGAATTTAATTTGGAAAGGTTTTCCTGGCCACACTGTCATACTCTTAGTTCCTAATTCATTGTACTATTTATTCTCAATTTACTTCATCAGTCTTGCCATGAATCAGGAATTACCATTGCATCAATCTATGTGATCCTAATTATAAAGACAGGTCTATGATTACGTATTTGTCCATGTGATATGTATAATGCTGTATTAGGCATCTCAGAGAAATATGTTGATCTTAACTGGTTGAAAAAATTATTCAGCCACAATGTCTGTAAATGCAGTTTTGCTGCATTTTCAAATAAAAACCAAATATAGCTGGTCTTAGCAGTGTTTTTGTTAGCCATACAATCATGATGCTAATTTGAAGGTAATTATAAACTTTCATTACCTTAACAAAAGCTGGAAATTGCTGACCAAAAAGTGTGTGTGACCTGTAGGGCTGGCCCGGTCAAGAAAATAAATGAATGGAAAGTAACACCTAGTGCAAACATTTATCATGTCCTCAGATGACGCCTCAACTTTTCCTATATCAAAAGTTTCCTAACCTTCATATATACGAGTATTTAGCAAATTAAATATTTAATCTTTCAATTGTGGAAGAACATAGGGCATAGCAAGTATAACTCATTCCACTCATACTTGCTGAAAGTTATCTGCTGCAAAGGATTAGCTGCTGCATTCAACAATAACGAAGCTCTTGTTTTCAAATAAAGAGGTTAATTGGCTTTGTACAAAATATGCTTATATAGCACATATGACTAATATTGGTTTTGTGAAGGCTCATTGCAAAGGAATCTAAAATTGTCTTTTATTACCTTTTTTCACAATAATCTGTCCTTGACCAAAAATTATACTTAGAGCCCATGATCACATGTCGTTATAACTGCTTAACTAGTTATTGGCAACCTCAGTGGTTCTGCTGTTACACTCCAGGTGTGTTTCCAGGTTTAGGCCTTTGAGTTGCTTCTTTCTTTTCTGTTGTTTGTTTTTTTTGGGTTTTTTTGTTGGTTTTTTTTTTTTGTTGGTTGGTTTGGTTTGTGGGTTTTTTTGTTTGATTGTTTGGTTTTGGTGCAGGTTTTTTTGTCATTAGTGTCATGGCAGCACTGATGATCTTCCACTTGCACAACACATTATAAACAGGGTTCTAATTCTAATTGATATAAAAGCTTTTTGCATCAGTTTAAGAAAGATGTGTGTGTCTTATTATGCACCCATGTGAAATCTAAATAGACACACATTATATATCTGCTTGCCAACCGAGAAACATGCACTTGCAACTTCTATTCAATATTTCATGGGTACACACACATGATGTGATCCTTTTGGCAAAGATTTTAACAGTTTTGACACTGAGATGGTGGTCTTTGCCTATATGTGTTATCTTTTTACCATAGCTCTCTGCAGGCACATAAAAGCTTGGCTTGACAGAGAGCTGGCTGGAACTATTCTATATTTGTCTGAAAAATCATCCTAGAATTTGTCCATGGCAATAAAACTAACCATGTTTACAAAAATACATCTCTCTCATGCAAATTTTATCAGTGATCATGGATCTTTCTGATTCTAAGTACTCTGTTCCCACTGTTGATAACTCTAGAGTTTTGAGAAATTCTAGTCTAAGGAAATTTTTCTTGACTCTGACTCCTCTGTTTTTGTTCCTAATTTTCTTCTTATTTGTGATGGGGTTTAGGTTTCCCTAATTAATGTACTATTATGTCTCATACAACTACTTTGCTAGATTATGTCTTGGGTGAATTCTTAGTGAGAAATTCAGCGATAATTTTTTATTTTATTGTTTTTAATTCATTTCAAATAATGTTAGGTTGCTGATGGTAAATAATGTATATTTTCTCAACTTTGTCTCCAGTGCCATATGATGAATAGTAATGAAGTGTTAATTTTATTTTCTCTATACATAACCATATTACTGGAAAAATCTCAAAAAAATAGTAAAACCTAATTTAGACAGTTGAAGAATGAGCAACATCAGAGCTCCTCAAGCATTAGATTTGTCACTGATGATAACTATCCTTTTCTTTCATAGTCTATGAAACTTTCAGGGCAACCTCCACACATCATATAAAAGTCACAGACATTGTGAAATTTTATCATTGGCAAACAATGGGTCAGATCCTCAGGATATCGAAATTTCTCAGAGCTCCATCTATGCAATGAAGCTTTTCAGCTCACAGTAGCCCCAGGCTTGGCCCATTGCTTCCAGGATGATGATATTTCACAGTTATTAGATTTTATAGAATTAGCTATTCTAATTTTAGCTTCTTGTGTACCTAGATCCATCCCTCCAACAAATAAAAGAGGAAGGAAAGAGGAGATTAAAAATGTTTAAGCAGAGAGTCCTGCAGGGTAGGCAACAGTATTTAATAGATATTATTCCTGCTGGTTCCATCCCAGGTTAGTAAGGAAGCATTGATATACATGTTGTTGGAAACATCTATATGACCAGCTTGATCTCTGACTTTCTGTGTTTAAAGGCCAACTCAGACTGTACAAACTGAGACAGCAGCGAAAACCATTTTATTTAGCCAGTCACAGTGTGGACATGGTTTAAGGATATGTGTGTGGATGTGGCTTAAGCACCCTCGTTCTTCCTTCTGGCAAAGCTCCAGTGAGGTAGATGTCTCTCCTCTGTTTACCTACAGTCAGGGTCTGTGTTGGCTGGTAAAAGTCCAAGATTTCTCTCTCCTGTAAGGCCAGAATTATTTTTATAGCATGGATTTCCTTTTAAAACCATCTTGGAAAAAAGTGAGAACTAGATCCAAGTTTTTCCTCTCAGTGCATCCTGTCAACAAAGACCCTGGAGTTCAATGGTATAAGGACTGAGAGACAGAAGGTCAATAAAAAATATATTAGCAAGCAGCTTAACCAGCTTAGCTGATCCTTTTAAAAAATTCTTTGCACTTAGTAAGAAGTACATTATTTCTAAATAAATTAGAACCAGAACACAAAGAGATATTTACTACTACATAAAAGGAGAAAATGAGCTGAAAGAGCAATGCACTGTGCTAAGACTATTTGAATATATGCATTTTTAATGACAGTTCTAAACCAGCAACTGTTCAATTAAATACAATCTGTCATGGTGGGGAGAGAAGAAGGCAATCATGCTTAAGAAAGACATTTCATGACGAATGGTAACTTATCACTGACTTAAAACGTGTGTGTGTGTGGTGTTTAAATAGCATTAGACAATTACAGAAATTTAAAAATTAGGAGCTTGTAAGTGGATTTTCTTTCTATTATTCATTCCTTTCTAGGCTGTTTCTGCAGCGCAGAACACACATTTTCCTTTATTTGCCCTTTCAATTCTTGGAGAATATTTGTCTTTGTGGAAGTTAAGCAATAAAGTTATATTTGCTTACAGTTCACCAATATTTCCAGCTGAGAGCAACTCCTATGCTATTCAGATATTTAGGGCTGAAGGGTTTTTTACCTCTTCAAAACTCAATCTGCACTGCATGTTTGTGCAGCATTCTACTGGATGGTGCAATACATTTCTTCCACACCTTGTGGTCAGTTAGTACTCACTGTGTAAACAGTGCTGTTCACATGAAGAGGTCATAGGTGTTTCATAAAGGCACTGAAGTCTAAAAGCCACCAAGTAAAGTTTAAAGAAGAAAAGATAACAAGGAATGTAGAGGTAAAAATAAAAGACCATGATGTTCCTAAGAGCTAAGGGCATCATGTATCTTAAGGAGGATTATATGATACGTGCCAGAAGTTAAAAATAATTGGCATTCAATAGAAAATGGAAGCAGGGAAGAAAAACCTTTTTGGGGGCATAGTCTTACAAGTACATAACAGTAAAACCCCATTATACCTACTTACCATTTTTCTGCAATTTGGAATGTGCCTATCATTAGCAAAACCAGCCAGCTTAATCACATTAGACCAAAGCTTTTGGGGGACATTTAAGTCTTCATATCTCTCAAGTCTCCTGATTTAATTGGGAAATCCTGAACTTTCACAGTAAATCAGAATCTGTCCTCAAACCAGCAGGCAAGTTCTTACTTTACCTTATTCTCCCCCTATGCTGGCACTTTCCAGAGGGTAAACAGAGGCCTGATAAGACATGGACACAGAAATGTCAGATGTCATTCTATTTAGATACAAAGACATTTTAAGGTTGGTTACTTGGGCAGAACTGCTTGTGCATATAAATTGCCAGTTCCAGTAGATTAAAAGCAAGAAAAATACTGTTTGGATTAATATATTAATATATATGCAATTCAATTACACTTTCACTTTAAAACCACTCTAGGTGCTTCTCTCTTCCATGCTTTGTGCTTGGAAACAATGTTGATTTAACATGCCAAGTCCATTTACTTCTTGTCTAATTTCAATGATTATTTGTATGAAACTTACTGAGAATTTTTGATTGACTTTTTTTTCATTAGAAAGTGCCTAGTCATAGAAATTTGTGCCAAGAAGTATCTGTTTCAATGACAGCTTATTCAGGAAACATTTCTGAATTTGTGGTGGGGAAGAACATTTGGTCAAGAGCAGAAATAGAGTTTAGAGTAACCAAAAGCACGCCAGAATGTGAAATCTTACCACTCCAAGCACTCCATTTTAAGGTTTCTTATATTTTGAAAGAGGACTTCCATGGTACTGGCAGTTTTGAAGTGTTCCTGTAATTTTTCTATGGAATATCATTGGAATACAGTCTTAAAATACACACACATATAAAAAATTATTTTTAGGAAGAGGAATCAATTTTACATGCTGTGAGATTGACTTGTGTGTTCAGTGGAAACCCCTGTGGTTGAGTACTGTCACCTTTTAACCATGTGCCCCTTGGCAATAAGCACTTACAAACCTGGAGCATGGAAATTCAACCTCAGTACATCACAAAAAGTAGAAGATTTGAAATACAAAGTGGAGTGGCAACAAATGGTAATAAATAAATGTAGATATTTATAGGGGGGTTCATCCACTGTTAACACAATGAAGATTCTTCCTCCATGAATGTTTCTTGTGACCGATCCTATTTCTCTTAAGTAACACCACATGTGGCCGTTTTGCAGCTGTACCAAAGATCACAGCAACTTTACTTCTTCTATGTAAGTAAGAAGGGCCAGCAAAGCTCTGAGAAAGGTGAATCCTGTCCCAGGCGTTTGGGAAGTGCTCACCCAGCTGGGTTTCACTGCAGAATTCGTGCAGCCGCTCAGGGCCTGGCGCTGTTTCCAGGCTGCAGAGCTCTCACCCAGGAGCTTCTGTCCCTCCAGCTGCAGCCCTATTAACATGCACATGCTCAGGAGAGCTGGGCCTACTGCCTGCAGGGGGTTGTGCCTCTTAGCAGCCACCTGCAGAGCAGGATGAGGTGCCAGCATGGTCAGTAACCCTGGAGGAGAGAGCCTGCCCTGCCCTGTCCCAACTTCCAGCTGCGACGTCCAGCACACTCCAAGGATGGGACAGGAGAAACAGGGCAGGAAGGGAAGGGGGCACATTTTTGTAGTCAAACACATAAGTGCAGTAGTTTTAATTGTACTATAGAATCCTTGAAAGCAGCTCTCTGACAACCCCAGCTGAGAATTTACTGCATATCTAGGTGTGATTCTGCTGCTGAGAATGCTGATCTCATAGTGAAAGCAATGGTTGGGACTCTAAATTCCCACCCTGTACATGTTGGTCTTGTTTGTAAGGTGCTAGAACTCAGTTTAAAAGATACAGTTTCTCCTCTCAGGAAATAATTCTTCAGTGGATAAATTGTTAAGCAGCTCAGTTTAGGTGGGGATTTAGGAGGCCTTCTCTAGGCAATGAAGATGCTCCTTTTGATCTGTCTGTGCTCCATCTGTGGAATTGCCTTCTCCTGTTTTCTCAAGTCTACTCTTCTGCCACTTTTACTCCATGGCTAAAGGCTTGTACTCGGCTGTTCAACTTCCCTCATAAAACACTTTAAATTTTTTAGTTCAGAATATAAGGTTATATAATTCATGATCTTTTTTATCTTCAGTGATCAACCAGGCAAGCGTACTATTTGTTGTGGATTATATTGCGTTTTCTTTGCTTATCATCATTTTTGTATTAAATATTCAATGCCACGATGCATTTTACTAATTAGCTGAAAGGTACCACAGGCACTAATTATATTACATCCATTACTGATGTCTCATTGCATGATCTAAAAGTAGAAATCTGCATCTTTCCTGATGTCCTTCACAGCTTTGTGTATTGCTCCAAGTCTGAGGCCAAGTCATCCTTTTGTTAACTTAAATAGTTTTTCATTGGAGTCCCATTTTCTTAGATTTCAGTAGCTGGTATCTACTGAAAATAGTATGGTATTTCTGAGCTGTTCAAGATAACGTGGCACATTCCTGACCATAGAGGTAATATTGTATGGCTCCACTTGGAGAGATAAGATTGTGCCACCTGGCTCTCAACTGTACAAATTGTGGTCTATATTCACACTGAAAGTCAAAAGAATAGAAGTTGAGGATGTCTACTTTATGTACGAACATTGAACTTACTGCTGAATTTAGATTTTGGTTCAATGAGGATGATTATAGGAAGCGACATCATCACCCACTGAATCTTACCAGGAAAGCAAAACTAGGTCCTGATGATCCTACAGATCAGTGGCTCTCCTTTACACACAGTGGATATTAAAAAGCATTTTTCTGTCTTTAAAGACATTAATAGGCATTTTGTCTGTCTTTGGTAAATTTCCTGGCTGCATTTCTGGGGAAGTCTTAAAGAAAACATTTGTGTGATTGTGGCAGTTCTTCACTCTCTGAAGAGTGAAGAACACATCATTTGTGTGATCATGGCACCAGCTCCATGTGCACAGTGAATCCTGCCTTTCCTCACAGAGGGATACTCACTTTCAGCAGCTTAAAAAGCTTCACTTGGTCTCAGTAAATGAAATATCTTGCAGGATGCAGGACATGAGTCCTCTTAAGGGGAGGGCAGGGTAGGGTAGGGAGTATGGAGAGTTTCAGCAAGAAATCCATGATGTTGATAGAGGGGTTCTTCCTCTCTGTTGGACTTGAATTGTACCTCCAAACCATAGCGGGAATGGATTAATGCTGACCTTTCTTAAAAGCTCGATTGATTGTCTTTATATCAGGAATATGTGTACAGCAAGGAATGGTTATTGCTACGATCTACTCCCAAAATTGTGGTTTGGAATCAATTAGTAGGTCATGAAGAGTTTCTGGAAGGATACAGCTCAGCACAGCTTCCTAGTAAAGCACACTGTCTGTATTCCAGAGGTGTGAGTGCTCTCCTGCTCCCTGGCTATAAAATATCCACTTCACATGGCCTATGTCAAATAGTTGTTTATTACAGTGTCACTTTCCTCTGCTAAACCTGAGCCAATCAATCTTTTGGGTTTTAAAAGCCTTCATTTTTTAATTAACATTAGTGCAAATCTACCTGAAAGAAATGTGGAATTTTTCTTGCCGTTTAACCTTATGTGATGTTCATAGTGTGAAAACCAAACAGCAAGCATCCTGCAAGTTCTTAGAACACTTGTCCCTGACCAACACAGTAAGATCAGACTTTGAAAATGGATGGGAAGGGATTTTACATTCTACATTTTCTCTTTCCTTTGAAAGAAAAAAAAATCAAAAAACAAACTGAAAGTATGTGTGGTTGTTTTTTCCCCTCCAAACCAAGATTATTCACACAACTGTACTGAAAGGTATAATTCAGGCAAGTCACATCATTCACAAGCTAGAAATGACACTTTTCCTGAGCACTGTAGGAAGAGCAGGCTTTCATCTGCAGCCTGCTATTTATTTCTATAATCCACACAAGAAACAACCATCACCCAGCTCTGTGAAAAGTGCCTTAGCAAGGCATACAAGACACACTAAAAAGAAGCAATTGCTGCTGCTTTCCCAGGGAATATGCCCCCCTTTACAGGACACAGTCATGTGATATGATAATGATGCAGGTTGTCTGAGACAGTCAGTTTAATGTATTCTATTCATCTCTTTGAGGTGTCAGTCTTTAAATCTAATTGTGACAGTCAGCTTTAGGCATGTTCTACAGCAAGACTTTATTCAGTCAGCTTACCTGAACAATACAGGAGGGAAAGATGCACTATGGACTTGGCACAGCTTCTCAACATCTCTCTGCCTTCCCCAGCTTGGTTCCACCCTTTTACTGCAAAGCCCTCAGCAAGAAGGAATGCCCTTTGGCCAGACAGTAAAATAGCAATGAGGAAGCACAGTCCTTGCAAAAGGATTTTAAGAATTTGGAATTTGCTGCCAAATCTTGTTTTGAATCTATCTGCTTTGCTACATCGTGCATTGAAAAGCAGAATGGTGATCCAAATGTGACCATGCACATGGGTGCAGATTGCTATCAGTGCTATTAGTGCTACTAGTGAGGATACTCTTTTAGTTTGATTTTCTCTCCTCAACATCCTTCGAGCCATACCTCCTGGCACTGTAACTTCATATAACATCATCAATGCAAATTGATCAAAATTGAGGGGCACTGAGAATCATGTTTTATTTCAGTAGCTTCTAGAGACAAAGAAAGGAATTATCTCAATCTTTCAAGCAAAAATTTGTCAGAAACTTGCAAAAAAAAATTCTTTTAGTAAATGTTGCTTGTCTCTAGGATACGATTGTACATCTCACAATGCTTCTTAGTTTCACAATGTTTTTGTGCTAAATTAACCTGGATTAGCTAAAGTTTTAATTGCTTCTGATATAATTCAACCTTAGTTGCTTCCGTTCCTATCATTCAACCTCATTTTGCCTGCTTTCCTTGTGTAGTTTGTTACCCCAAGACAACAAACTGCAGTGATTTGAAGGATCATGCTGATCATTCTGTATCACATTTGGAACTGAATATCCCTGAACTTTAAAAAAGAAATCTAAAAACAAACCAACAAACAAACAAACAAACCCATCACATGTGTATCAGATTTGAGTGTTGCTTACATTCTGCATTCTTTAGAGAGAAGTACAGTGATTGGGTAAACTGGGTGCAAAATGAATTAACTATATTTTTGCTTTGGTCTCACCTTAATTGCCTCTGCCTGTGTGCAACATGACACAGGTTTGAGTCATTCAGAATTGTCACTTCTATAATTAAAAAGAACTGTTACCAAAAGAGTAGGTTCACTGCTGGGATTGAGTTGCAGAGCGTGTTTAATTATCATCCCTTCTTTCTAGTTATTATAACATGTTATTAATTCAGTTTCTCAAAATATCCTTTTCATTTGCAGCCATTGATGGAATAAAATGGGACACAATTTGTTTTCTTTTCTGCTAAGGAGATGATGTACTCTAACAACAGCAGGTCGACATGACCTTAGCTGCAGTTATACCACATGATAACTACAATAGGGCCTTATCAGAATCTCCTACTCTTTTGTGTGCTGGCAAATTCCAAAAAAGAAATTAATGTGTTTGAGTAGACCTCTCCCGTGATAACAAAAGAATAAAAAACATAAATATTATGAATTGCTAGGTAATATCTATCTGGGATTCTTCCTAGGTGAAGTTAAAAGTAGAAGAAAAAAAAACTTAGTGAAAGGAACATAAGAAATAAATGCAAGAAGTTGTTTGAGTAATCATATTACTTTCAAGCTGCACAGACAGTTTTTTTTGTTTATGTTTTGCCATTCAACATTTTTATTTTTTGTGTGTGATTTGTTTGTTTTGTTTTGTTTTGTTTTCCTTATTTATTTTATTTTTTTATGTTAATGTACTTTACACAGCCTTTTGAACTGTGAACAATTTGTTGGTTTTTTGAACTTTACAGTATAGAACAGTCACAGGCTGTCTTAGCCTATAGCTTAACTAAAGTCTTATCTGGTATAAATCAGTAGGACTGTGTTAACACAAAACCCAATTTTTTTACCATCCAAAGGGTCTGAGAACACAGGTGGATAGACCTAATTTGTCAATGGCTTCCTGGCACCAGGCACACAGATAAAATTACTATCTTTACATCCAGACTACTTTTTACTCCCTTTGATGCCGTGTAAAGCTACACCTTATGGAGATGTCACCTCCCAGAAGTAACACCGGCTCTGAGGGCAGCATTTGAGGAATTACTCATTATTAGTTAAGCACTGACAATCTTTTCTGTGATGCTGATAAAAGTGTAGTAAAATAGTCTGTGTCCCAAAGATTTTGCACTCAGATGGGTGGATAAATCAAATGTCTTTGATCACCTAGGGACAGATCTCAGCTAGGGTCCCACTCCACTGACTGATGCTGATATTAGCCATCCCACTGAAAAAGAGAAAAAAACAACCAGTACAGCACACCTCCCTCCTTCCTTCCTTCCTTCCTTCCTTCCTTCCTTCCTTCCTTCCTTGGGAGGGAAGACTGCTTACCTGAAACTTAGGCTTTCAGATTTATGGAGGTAAAACATGAGAAAGAATGAGAGATCACTGTTTAAATAGAAAGTATCAGTGAAGGCCAAAGCCTACAGTGATTTTCCAGTGAAGACTCAGAGTTCCAGCTGGCTCATGCTCAGAAAGATCAGTTCTACCCCATTTTTTTAGTCACTGACACCAACTAGCACAAAATGGGCCTGTCTATATTATAATCCTCTCACTGTCTTCAAAACAGGATGGCTACATTTTGGTCAGTGAGATATGGCAGTCAGTAACACAAATGGTCCCACACCAACCCTCAGGATCTGCTTGGGAATTCTCTGGGATGGTGCAAGGTGGCCCACAACAAAATCAAGCCACATACAAACCATTTATAAGCTATTGATCTTCAGTGTCCAGGCACTACTTAAATTACTAATCTAGATACAGTCAAAGAGAATCAGTGACTCAAATTACTCATAGGAGGTGTTTAGCATGTGTTTTTAAAATAATTTTAAATCCACAACACAGTACTGGTATAACTTCTCAATAGAATAAAAAGTAAATTGGTCATGCTTTATGGTTTTCATGCACAGAAATCCAGTACTTCTTTTCTTGCTATAGCAAAATAAAGGAAGAAAAAGAATCCCAGTAAAACTGGCTTTATTTCAGCAAGTGCATATGCTTTACAAACAAATTTATAAAGAAAAGTTGTCATTTCCTATTATAAAATCTCTTTATTTTTTTCCATTATGCACCACTGAGTCCTCATTCATTGTAGAGCAAGTAAAGATCACCCTCAAGTCTAGGACAGGAAAGTATCTAAAATCTGAGACATCTTACAGACGGTGTTGAAGACTCAGATGCTTCCTTGGTATTTATCAGAATTGAGATATGCTGTGCATTGCTAGGATATTATTGAGTTGAGCTGATGTTAGTGATTTACACTCTTCCTGACACCATGCAAGTTATTAAACTATTTAAACAACAACAAAAATAAATTAGAAAGATCAATGCCTTAATGTTTAAATAACTTTTTGCATTGAATCAACCTTTGAGTTAGGAAGGGCTGAATAAGAGGGAGAAAATAAGTCTTTTAAAGTCCAGAAAATTTTGAATTAGAGATTCTCTTTGGGAATAAAATCTGGTATTAATGTTTAAATGCTAAGAGCTGTGTCCTTTTAAACACTCAGTTTTGCTTAATGAACTGATGTAATCAGACATACCACTATAGCCACTGAGGTCATCCAGGAAACAATTCTTGCTTCCTTCCTGTGTGTCTGACTGTGCCTGTTCTCACGCTGCCATTGGACTGTCTTTTCTTCATCCACCCTACTTAATTGAAGATGGTTGATATTTTAAATAAACATTTTATATAATTGTTGCTTTATATTAAACCCGGACAAGGTCCAGAGACAACACCCCCTGCCACACCCCAGGCCGTGCACCCACTGCAACACAAGGCTTGGGGTAAAGTACAGGAGGAGTGCTTGGAGATGCTGATGAATGTTATGGAGTGGAAATTCAGGCATAAGAACTAATGACTGTCTCACTGACAGTAAAATTCTGAAATTTAAGAGCGTTATTTCAAGTTTATTACAGAAGATCCAAACAATAAATTATTACCCCCAGTTTTTAGAATGAGCATCTCTCTTCCTGATAAATGAATAGGTCTTTGAAATTTATGCACCTTTTCATAGTTATCATTATAGTAGGGGTCATAAAAAGGGATTGTGGTGGCAGTGTGCTTTAGATGTTAAATATTTATTAAAAAATGCAATGTATAATTTTGTGTGCACTCACCTTTTAAGGGAAAAAATGTCATCCTCATATACAGCTTCACTGCCTGTGTAAACCATGGATCACCTACTCTTCCAGTTCATGTGAGCCTAGTTTCCCTGATGTGAGATAAAATATGCTATCCTACAACTGCTGAGGATCAGGCCTGGTCCATTTGATCCATGAAGTAATGAATTTCTGATTGTTCAGGGGCTGTATTTGTTTCTGGGTTTGCATCACAGCCTTTGGAGCCCTTCATGTTTACCACTGGCCTCTCCTTTGTCTTCCTTTAGTCTCAGGCCTTTCAGTCCTGCTTCCTGTACTTATACAAGTCTTTATGTCATTGAAAATTAACAATAGCAAAGCGGTGCCCTGCCAGAGCAGAGCAGATCAATGACCCAGGGGCAGCATGTTCCAGCTCAATGGTGCACAAGTCATTTTAACTTCCACTCTTCAGTGCTCAGCTTCCAAAGGAGCAACCCTTTTGCCCGGTATATTAACTTCTGGAAACTCCTTGTTAATCACTCTATCTGCAGTTCCTGCTCTGAGTTTTCTGCTAAGACCTGAGTGCAGCTTTTCATCGGGCCAGACCACTTTTCTTCTGCCTTTCTTTCCATCTGGTCTTGTGCTGTCAGTCAGAGCAGCAGCACTGCTGGGGTGTTCTGTACAGCCATGCTGGGATATAGTGCTGACAGTCATGTTTACCTCATGGAAGACAAGATAACTCTTGGAAAATAAGAATTCTAACACTGTAAAATGACACGCCTTAACCAACAGGACAAATCTTACATTTAAAGGGAAAAAGAAAAAAAAAAGACAGACATATGTACAATGTTCTCCAAAACACGAAGGAAAATAATATCATCAGACATAATAATATTGTCAAACACTTTCTTTGTTGGCCTTTTTAGAAAGAATATAGTATTCAAATCTAATATTAGAAGGATGGAATATCTAAAGGCAGTAATTAAAACTTTGCACGTAGTCTTTCACTAAGCTTTATTGATGGGGTTAAAGTCAGAGTGACCCCTAGACTTAAAGGGTGCAGGGTCTTCCCCTGGCTTTGGAATTACCACATAGCAATCTGGCACATGGGTTGAGGAGACTCTGGGTTTGGAATTATGCCTTCATTTGCAGTTATTCCTGAAGTCTGCCTCCTTTCATCAGGGAACTCACTGAGATGAAGGGCTGTGTGTGTGTGTGTGTGTGTGTGTGACTGCAGAAGCAGTTTAACCACTGAGGCAGGAACTTTTCAGCTTGAGTATTTCAAACTATAATTCTTTTCCTGCAGAAAAGAAAGTTACGGATTTAGTCTGGGGAGATGTCTCAACTTTTTTCTCAAGAAAAAAATTCTTTTTATGATACAAGTGGGATTTACCATCGCAAGAAGGAACAACTGGGGCTCTAGAGAAAGATGTAATGCTGTTTCATGGAGGATTTGGATATTTTGAAATTTGATCTTGCTCCAAGTCCGAATGAAAACAAAAGTGTTTAAGTTTTTATGAAAAAAAAGCAAGACCTGATGCCAGGAAAGTCTGTTAAAGCTCTGACCTTCTCCTTCTCAAGCTGACTGACAAGAACGGGCATGACTTTCTACCATGTCTTTGCTAAGCTGGAATATTCATCTCAAGCATTAACAAAATAACAAGATAGGAGAATTCCAAGGGGGAAAAATTGTCTATAGGAATTTATTGACCACAGTGCGAACAAAGCTTTTCACTGAAATCACAAGATACTCTTTTCCTCAAGGGAAATTAGAGCTTTTCACACATTCTTCAGTGGGGTGCTGAAAGAGGCAGGAGACACAGAGGTCTATCACATTTATAAATAGCTGAATTGAAAAAAATCAAACCCATCACACAACAACACATAGTTTAGAGACATGTTATCTTTCTTCCACTGTAGTGGCCTCATTTCCAGCCAGGGATGTTCAGTCAGACTGTCCAGGCAGCACAGGTGAGTGTGTGGCACCAGGCTGTAGTTGTTGTCCCAATCCCTGCCCTGGGAAAACCTGGTCATGTTTGTTGCCACAGCATAAAGCAGCCACACTGTTTTGCCAGGATGTGATTCTTTCCCAATAGATTTCTGTCAGGATTTCTCTCTGGTTAGAGCAGAGGCCCAGAGTGGAGGGGGCTGTGGGGTCACAGGTGGTGTGGTGTCCTTCCTCCACTAGCAACCCCATCCCAGAGCTCCCAGCTGGGCTGGACCTGAGCCCCTGGCAAGGGATGGCACCAGCCTGGCCATCTCCCTGCCTGAGGGAAGCCTTCCATTGCCCCTGAAAAACACCATGGCCTTTGGTGGTTCCTGTGGAGGAGCCACAAACCCAACCCAGGACAAAGAAATCCATCATTAGCTTTGGATCAAGAATAAATAATACTAATAATATGTGAAGAGCATCAACTGGATGTGGAGAGGAGCTGTCACTGCACTATGAATGATGCTCCTGGATATACAAGAACATAATTCACAACAATATCCCTAAAAAGATAGAAAGAGTTTAAATGCATGTGTATGCTTGGGTATTTAATGCACCATGCAGGCATCGTATTTCTTTCATATTTTAAGCACAAATCATAGCATCTTCTTTAATGGGCAGACATCTGTGGCAATGATGGATTTTTATGGCAAATAGCACTACTGGGCCATGCTTCTTCATTGAAGCCCTGATTCAGCAAAGCAATTAAACATATGCTTAAATGTAAATATCTGAGCAAGCCCAGAACTTTCTGGTGCTGTGCATGTGCTTAATATTCTGTAGATCCATAAGGAATTTGCTTGAAGTGGATCATTCATAGCAAATATAATAGTTCTATATATACAGGATATCTTGCCCAAAAGAACTGGTTAAAACGTTAGAAGCTTTATTAGCTCTGCATTAGTAATTTCAATTTTCACTGCCTCTTTGATTGTGAAGAATGAATGTGTGTGCACACACGAAGTCAAGACCTGAAAAAACGATGAAGGTAAAAAAAAAAATAAAGGGATATTGTGGGTTCAGGTCATCTATAATAAACTCAAGCTTCATCAGCATTTCTAAGTTTTTTAACCAAGAAATATTGATTGATGTTTATTATATTTTATGGCACTTTACAACAATTTATAACACTTACATTAAGGAATAGATGGTCCGGGATAAAAGCCAATGTGAGTATGAAAAAGACGAAGTGCTGTCAGGAATAGCAACTTTCAAATATCAGGTACAGCCCCTGTTTTTACACTTTATTTCACCTATTTAATATAGGATGGAATCCTATAATGATTAATTTTAAAATATGAATTCTAGAAAAAGACTTGCTGCAGAATGGCCACCTAAAGAACACCTTAGTAACACTACTGCTTCAATAAAAAGCCATATGTAAAACATGCTCAAGGTATCTGTAACTAAAGAATGTAGCTGTAGTAAATATTGTGCTGAACCCAGTTGAAAATGTTCAAGAAATGGTGAGCTTGGGTTCCAAAGTCAAACTCACCACTTAAATATTTTTTTTCCACCAGAGTGGATCATCTTAGAAATCAAGATAAATTAGTTAGAAAACCAGTTTTATGAACAAAATCCCTTGTTGCTCTGTTACCATAGATATTTATACAAAAAAAAGTCTCCCACTGTGAGTCAAAATCTGTTCGTTTAAATATTCATAAGCCAGGTAAAACAAAGAAGAAAATAAGAATATATGGAGTCTCCACCAGGTGTTTCCTTTACTCTGTGCAACTGCTTAGTCCAGCTGCTCTAGGACCAGCAGCCAGACCCATTCATTTTTGAGCTAAATGTTGAGGATTTCTTTTCTGCCACCCCAGTTCATGGGCATGGTCCAGGTTCCCAGCAGTTCTGGATGTGCTGAAGGATCATGTGAAACTGAAATACAGATTGAAGCTGCTGTGTGAGCCTGTCCATGGCACAGTGAATTGAAGAACTCCCAAGTTATGGGCAACACTTTAAAACCAGATGCTGTACATCACTGCCTAATTTTGTGTGCTACTGCTGTTCCCCATCATTCAGTGGAGAATTCCCTCTCTGTAAGACAGGTGCTGTGATAATCCCAAGGTGATTAGGCAGGAAAGAAACATATCTGCTGTTATAGTTTGGAACAGTAGATTGGTAACTGCAGGTGTTAGAAAAAGCTTGTAAATGGTGGGAGCACCAATCTGTAGTACATATTGTCCCTCATTTCCCAAGACTTCTGATTTAATTCTTTAATATTCCTTGATACGCTTTTTCTAGGGACACTGGATTATTCCTTTGAGCTTTGCCCATATATTTGCCCCTTTTCTGTGGACATCTTGTATTAATTCTTCACCCTTGTACATCTTCCTGGAGGCTTATAGGGAATTACTTCCAATGTGGAAAATGCTAAACAAACTGGAGCCTTATAAGGTTGTTGCCCTATGGAGATACCTTATGCTTTATGTATGCAAACGTATAACAAAATGATTAAGAAATGGTCATGCGATCACATGGCTTGTGTGATCCATCAGTTTGAAGGCATGTATTCTGGGAGAATGATGTATTTTCAGTCTCATCAGGCATGTAACAACAATGAACTGATGTTTTAGATGGTTACAGTGATAGAAAATCAGCTGAACACAACAAATGTAAAAAAGGGAAGACATGAGATCATCTAACAGCGATCTGACACGGGGAGCCATGGGAGTTGTCTTTAACAGTGTCCTTTGTGTTGCCACAATGTCCATCTCTCCATTTCCTCACCTTTCTATCACCCCTCTACCCATCAATGCAATAACTTTATCTAGGGAGGGTATTTCATATCTTTTTCTTAGCTCTGATGATGGCTAGCACCAACTCTTCAGTAAGGTTTGTGAGCAAGCATCTATCACACAATCTATAACAGCACAAAGTGCATCTTAATCAGAGACATCTCACACTTTTGACACAATCAATCAGCAGCATAAAAATTATAAATTATTCGCCTGAGTGTACCACCAAAGCTGTCATTAAAATTATTATAACAGTGCAAGTTTGGGTCCTGGTCCTGCAGCCTGATCATCGCACCCAGGAGCCTTGCATCTGTTCAGGGTTGTATTATTTTTTCTCAGTCACAGCAGTTCAGTGGTCCACCTACACAGAGCAGAATGTAAGACCAGGGCCCAAATTTATGTACCATCTGCCCTTGGTCATGCATGCCAACTTTTATAAAAATCAATCACTTTGTCTCTCTGAAGAGCTCCTTAATGAAAAATTCCCCCGCGTAAGTTTGGAACTTACAATGCTACATTTTTTTTAATGATATATGTTTTTACTGGGATTTTTTTTTCTGTGTGTGTGTGTGTACTAATATTCAATATGACATTATTTTGAGTGGAAGATGCAACTCAGCCTGAGGCATGACAAAATAGTCAGAAACACACCACCTGCTGTGCCCCATTGCTTTAATATTGTACTGTTTAATAAGAAAATTACCCCAAGTGTTTAGATGACAACTCTAAAATGGACCATAAATATTCTGTACATAAGGAAAAGCTGAAAGCTAAAGTACACTGCCTAATATTGCTATGGTGCAAAAGGGAATAGAAATACATTCAATTTGCCTAAGTATCTAGCAGTGACAGCTACTAACATTTGTTTAGGACAAACACCAAGTGGATGTCTGTTTGTTAATAAATGAAGGAGAAGAAATATGGGTTACTGTGCAAATGGACATTAGAGGAGCACAGATTTTGGTTTGATGTATAAGACACATAAAGAACCCAATTCTGGGCACTGCTAAGTGATTCTTGCAAAATGCTGAGCCCCTGCTAATTTCAGCAGGAGTTGAGCAAGCTCAGCACCTGGCAAGGATGGGTCTATCTATATTTAAATATGGAAAGAACACTCATCCAAGTGGATTCACTTATGATAAGCTGATGCAGCCTAGAAATTACATGTTTGGTTAAATTGGGGTAATCACAAAGAGAGAGACGCTCAGATAGGCAGTGATAATTGGTACAACAATGTCTGTTTCCTCCTTCTGATCTTGTGTCCTCCCTGAGGGCTCTCTCCTAGCCTGCATTAATTAAGAGAAGGCATGTGACATTTCTTACAGCCTTTGACACCAAGATGACCTTTCCCTAGGTTCCTCATGAACCCCTGCTGACATCAAACATGCTTTTTACTGTACAGGACCCTTTATCCACCAGACATTCATAAAAAATATTGAATCATATTCCTGAACAATTATTAAGAGCACAGAAAGAAGTTATGCTGTTATGACAAATGGCTGAATAGTTCATAGGGAATAATTTGTTTGACTAACAGGAGCTTTTATTTCAGTGATCCAAGGACTTTAAAAAAAAATTATTCCCCAGTTGAAATCATACATTTGCTTTCTGCAAGTAAGTATTGGTCATAAGATTTTTCTCCAGACATCTGACATGAGTGTGTGGCATTTAAACCTGCTAGACAGAAGGGCCAGGGGCCTGGGTTTTGCTTTATGAGTGGCTACTGCAACTCTTTTGAATTTAGCTGAACATGAGAAAGTAGGTTCACTCTACTGTTCCTTCATGTTTTATTAGATTTTTTAAAAAAATAAAATTACAAATATCAATGTCAGGTCTTGCAAAGCTGTTTCTTGGAACATTCAGGTAAATGAAAACCTGAATGAGCACAGGTATAGTCAAGACAGATGGAACATAATACCTACAGAGCCTTTTCTGATGTGTCCACCTCTGTTTAATTAGCTGTGTTCTCAACACTTTATTACTTTATTATAAAATTGGGAGAAATTGCACATTGGGAGAAATGCCCCCGAACTTTCAACTCCCACCAAAATTACAAGTGGAAGTTCCATTATTACACATACACACACACACACACACACACGCAGCAAACCAAAACCAACAAACAAGAAGGAAAAAAAATCCCACAAAAAACCCAAGAGCTGAGCAAAAGCAAGTGTGTGTGTAGCTGCATACCCAAGTACTCCCTGGGAGTACCTGTGCAGCTGCAAACACCAGGCACTGGTCTCTGCTGTGGGAACACGAGGCCTCGGCGGGGGCAGACTGGAAGGAGCCATGTGAGGCTGAAACTCGTGTTGCTGGTGCTGGTGAATCCTTGTGGGACACCTGGAGTCCAGGTTACCTCAGAGCAGTACACACACTGCTTGGCACATGTTCCCAGTCTGCCAGAGAGTAAAAAAAACAAAGTGCAGTGAGAGGCATGAGAGAGGCAGTATTAAGCTACCCTGAAGTATATTCTCCTTGTAGATACAAGTCTTCTGGGTCTGCATGGGAAATGTGCCTAGCAATGGGTGGCATCATGGAGAGAAGCAACATGAAATACCTGTTGATAAAACAGGAATAAAACCAGACAGTTAACACACTGCTGCTTCTGCTTGAATTTGCTTTGAATTCTGTTCCTGCTGGCTCCTGCAACAAACAGTTTTCCATAGGCTGTAGTTTGTTATCCTGATGAAAACTCCTCCTGCAGTGATTTGCAAGGCATTTACAGTGCAATTATCCCTCCTTGTCATTGTTGATTGTACCAGATGAGGGTCAAATCAGCTTTATGCAAAGCCAGAGAGGAACACGGGTTAGGCTGGGGTCAGTTCCAGTTCCTAGGGATCTTTGCTGCTCCCTGAGCTTCTGAGCTCAGCCTTGGAGCCATCCTCATCGTAGCTCCTGCAGTGCTGTGGTGCAGAGCCCCAGGCAGGAGAGGTTCATGCCATGCCACTGGAGGGAGGAGTGGGTGCATCCTGCAGAGATGCACAGGCACAGGGACACCCCACTGCCAAAGGACAGAGGTCTCCACTGAAACCTGAGGTAGCCTTGGCTCACAGCCTGGACTCTTGCCCTCATGAATGTTGGTGCTGAGGGAGGTACATGAGTCCACACAGCTGAAAGGCCCCAGTTGGACCAACAGCATCCAAAACACGTCCAGAAAGTATCCCCTGTGACCATTTCCATGGGTTTTTCCATTCCAGTGTCACTTCTAAAATCATTTCCCTATTAGATTCTCTGATATTCAGTTGGACATTGCTGGTACCATGAACATTTCCTGGCCTACAAGTCAGGCTGTTAGGGAGAGTCAGTGCAACAAAAAGGCTCAGTCACAGGGGACTGATATCCCTCTTGCAGTGTGCTACTGTTCCACTCAATACTCCAACAAAGAGATTTGTGTGGGTGGGATTTGCATTGCCCTTTTACCTCTGTTTTCTCCTCTGTGGGCTCTGCTCCTGATCCACAGCATTCCTGCTGCAGGCATCAGCCCTTCTCATTGCAGGCCTGCTAGCTTGAATGGAGCTGCTTTATTTCAGCATCACTTCTAGGGATTCTCACTTGCTCCCCATTCTGCTTGCCTTTAACAACTCCAGTTCATGCAGACTCTTCTGCGTCAGTGCCTTTATTCCAAGCCATTCCACCTTTTCAGTTGCTGGTTTGCTTCCTTTTTTTGTTTTCTTTTTTTCTTTTGTTCCCTCCCAGTACCACATGGCAGGTCACTTGCATTAGAGGAGAACTCTTCTACTTCTATCACTATATGGCATAAAGCCAGTTCAACAAGGCCTTTCTGGATTTGAGTACAGATATCTGCTATCTTCATCTTTGCTGGAAATAACTAGCACAAACAAATTCTCAAAGGAAGTTCTTAATGAGATTTGAGCTGAAAGGCTCCTCTTTGGGCCTATGCACATTTTGTCAATACATATTGTCACAAAAGCTATATGCTCACAAAGAGCCATTGATGTGCCTCACACAGCCATTTGATCACTTATTTTACTATTATCTCCATTCTCAAGAAAAAAAAATTGACATGGCTATTTTAAAATTACACAAGTACAAAAAGACACATGCTGAGTGGTTTAAAAACATTCTTTTTAAAGCACATATAAATTAAAAGCTACTTAATTTAAGAATGTGTCCTTGGCTGAGGTACTTCATGTTGAAAAGTGGTTACTCAGCATGTAAAGCACCATAAGTACTTTTCATAAGAATTTTTATGACAAAACAAATTTTTTAAAATGGTTATTTACCCAATATTTCTGATGGCCATTATAGTTTATCAGATCAATAGTCAATGTTCCTAAAAGTCATTTAATTCAGATTTATGTAATCCACATTATAGAAAAGATCAGTTAATGTATATCTACATCAGATAGCTTAATAACTCCCTTAAAACTGTTAAGGCCCTCTGCTTGCAGTCCTGTGCATTTCTATGAAGGTTTTTGCTTTATTTAAATCCCTTAAAATTCAAAGAAATTCATGACACCAGACTTCACTGACCTGCTGACGAGCCATCTCTGATGATAAGCACTTTTGACAAGGTCTTGAATAGTGAGGGGGGCAGGATGAGACACAGATTTGCCTTTAAGAATTTGTCAGATTGAAAGATGTGGCTCTACAACTCTTTTGTTTTCCCCTGATTCCACTGTACTGGAGTGCTGGGTCACAGCTGCTGGATTTTCACTCGTATGGTTTCATGGACGGTGCTTTGTACATCAACTGAATTTTAATTAATGGCAAGAATGCCTACTGCCCAACTAGGTATTCTTTGAAGTTTTAAATTAAAATACCTTAGATAGTTGGCTTAATGACAGTTTAGTGCCTTAAAATTACAGCCTTCATGTTTATATTACAAGCTCTGTCATGTTACAATTGAATATGCCCATTAGTATGAGTGGAGCAGGATGTTACTTCAAGAAAGATCTTTTTCAGAGTGAGAACTTGATCCTAAAATCTGCAGCCATGAGAGAGCAATTCCATTTGATTTTAGTGGGTTTGAGTAGGTGACTTGTGATACTTGTGGGGACACTGCAGGGTCAGGTCCTGTTTAGGCTGCTGTTTAAATGTCAGCTTTTGTCAGCAGTTACAGCAGCAGTATTAGGGACCTGTAGTTATTTTTCCTTACAATAAGGATACTTCTACTCTATCCTACCCTTTGAAATGTTTATTGAGGTCTGAGACTGCAGGCACCTGAGTGTTTCTTTTAGATGTGCAGCAGTCATGTTTGCTAACATCACACTGTTGAAATTTTGAATGCACAAAAATGAAGAGGAAAAAACAGGGGGAAAAAAAAGCTTTGGTTTGGCTTGCGGAGTGTTGGTCTTTTTGGTTTCTTTGGGTTTTTTTTTTTTTTGTCTGCCTTCTGCCTGATGGTGTTTTTTTTCCCAATAGCAACCATAATTGCCATTGTGGATGAGTCTCTAGGGAAGATGTGCAGGCACATAGTGGGAAGCAGAATCTCACAGAGCTTCGGTGGGGTTTTCCACTCAGTTCAGGCTGAAGCGAGCCAGCAGAAAGAGGAAGAGTTGGCTTGTCTCAGCCCAGGCCCCATGTCCTCACAGTTCACGTGGCTCTAGGAATGCTTTGGCTGCAAAATGAGTTTGGTCAGCTGACCTGACTGCAAACTGATTAGGGAAAGGGATGTGTGCAAACAGGGAGAGAGGTAAAATTGGGAAGTGGTTCTGTGACTGAGGCACCCTTTCTGGGGACTGCTGAGGAAATGGAAGCAAGCTGTAAATGCACAGACTGTAGAAGGGAAAGCCAAGGGAACAGATGCTGACCTGTAGGGGAAGGTATGTGTGAGAGAAAGACCTTAACTTGCTGTTGGTTCAGACTCAGGGATTACTTCAGAAGGGTTAGGAAACGTAATCGATAAAGTGCACAAGTGCCATATTTTTATGTGTTTGGATGTTTCTTGAGGCAAGGTGATGTAAGACACAATTGGAGGTCAGAACCCTTCAAAGGTCATACTTCTGTTTGTCTCTGTTGCCACATGTCCTGGAAGAATGGACTGTAATCCTAGTTTACCCTAGGTAAACACAGTTGTGGGGCCCAAATCCATCTAAACCCTGTAGTCCAGTCCTTCTGCAGGTGTTACAGGTCCATACTCAGAGTCCCAGCAATGGAGTGAGGATGTTGAGAGTGGGGTGAGACAGAGTGATGCCACCAAATCAGGTTCAGACTAGGCAGCATCTGAGACCCCTTCCTCTGAGTACAGGCGGGGAGCTTGTCACAGTGGGAATCTCCCCAGGGAAGTGACTGGAGCTTTAAGAGACAAAAAGAGTTTTAAAAAAAGAGAGCAAATGCATGGGTTTGGGAAAGCTGTCTCCAAATAGTGTTTGACACTGCTTGGATCCCACACTCTACACAGAGCAACTGTTTCCCCCATAGTCATTTATATAATTATAACCTTGCTTCATCCTTTCACCTTCAGAGTGGGAGGTTTTGTAATTCTTGCTAATTTCAGACAGATCTCCCACCGTTTCATGAGGAACATTTTATATAACACAAGTATTGCTCTGTGGCTAATGTTTTTAAAGCTGTGTTTGAATATTTCATGGATGGTAGGTTATTTTCTTTCCTTCAGCGGTTGAAAGTAAACCAAAGGTTTTGTACAGTTAAAATTTGGCCATTTCAGGAAGCAGATGTGACAGGGGCTGGGCCTAATGGGCATTTTGCTGGTGGCTGGGTGGTCAGTGCTTGAATCAGTTAATTATTAAACAGACATCAATTGCAACAAAGATAGTGGGACCTGATAGTCACACAAATGTATCCTCAGGTTCAAACGGGACATGCTCAGCAAACTCGGGCTACATGTATGCATATATGTTTTCACTTCAAAAACAAGGTTTAAGTGCTGGCAGTTTTCCGGATTTATTTCTTCTTTAAAACCAGGCTGTGGTTTCTTGCCTAGTTTTTGACTTCTCCAGCAATACATTAAATATTTTGTTTGTCTTCCCTGCTTTGGCAGCACTTTATCAGTGCTTGAATGAAGATGACATCCAGGAAAACATTTTTTGGTACTAGTTTGCCAGAAGCTGAAACCAGCTTTTTGGTATGATATCAGTAAAACCCATAATTGCAGAAAAGGTACCCAAAAGGACATTTTTTCACTTTGTAAACAAATAAGAGATGTGAAGAGGTAGGCGGAAAACAGTCAAGTGCACTATGAATCACTGCAGGGGTGCAAACAAAATTCCTTAATGACAAAGTTCTCACTGACAAATTCTGTTTGTTTTTGCCTCTAGAGCTGTCTGTGCTAATGACAAGTAACTCTGCTTGGAACTTATTTGCATGAAGTATCGTACAGTTCCCACTGTGCATGAGTGGATGAAAGAAGGGAGTCAAGGCTACTCTGGGACCGTATCCCCATGACAACCCCACTTAATGAATTACTAAGAACCAAGGGACTATTGAACAAAATGTCCCTTCCAGTACAGCCAGAGGAGCACCAGCGTGGACATTGTCACACAGCACTGCTGGGAAGAAAGATTTGAGGAAAGACCCAGGGATGGGATTAGTCGGATTAAGTGTGGGTTTCCACCTCTGAGCTAATCAACTTTGGCTCCATTTAGTACTGGGAAACACATGAGTTCATTTTGCCAGATGAATTTCCTATTGAAGAAAATTATAAGGGGAGTCTCTACAGATTGGTTCAGACTTAAACATTTCAACTGGAGATACCTAAAGTAAGGTGTCATAAATTCTTAATCCCCACTGTATATTCTCTGCTATGCTGGAATATAACTACACAAAAATTCGGAGACAATAAAGCTGTTTTGAACACTGAAAAAGTCATAGCATGCCAGTGGGATTGTTATAATAAATCAGATCCTCCTTTCCCTCAGACTGCTGATAACCTAAGTGAGAAAAGTTCCCTCACTGTAAAACAATGCATATGAACACCCAGAAAATGAAATGTCCATTTCATTTTGAATAATTGGTGTGTCAGTGATTCCCAACCCACTGTGAATTGAGATGTATTTATTTAATGGATTAATCATTTTAATGATTCATTTTACTTTAGATTAGAAATTCAATTCAATGTCTGTATGACACTTCAGACTCAGAAGTAACTGGTTGCAAGGTTTTGTTCTCCTACTTGACAGGTCAGATGTTTCTACAAGTAGCTCTGTTGAGGCAGGTGGGACTGCTGAAAATAGGAGAAGCAAAGCTGGGCTTTGTACAGTTATTTAAATGGCACTCTGTTGCTTAATGGATTGATAGGCCATGTCTAAACTGTGGGTTGTGGAGCTGGTTTTTAACTGTGCCTGGACTCCACGTTTGGATGAAATCCAGGTGTGCAACTTTCTGCCTCAGCCTGAACAGCACCCGAGTGCCTGTTGGGAGAAGCTGGAAGCTGGGGTGCTTTCTGAAGCTGGGGTGCTTTCTGACTGGTCCCCACCATAAAGCACTCAGGACATGGGAAGAAAAATGCATCCTCCTGCAGGTTTTGTTGAGTTGTAGACTGAGCTTTTGTGTTCAGTCTCCATTCATGATCATGTGGTATTAATTGGTAGTTTTCATTTGAAATTTAAATGTGTAGAAGTGATTAGATTTTAAATTTATTTTCTTTCAGATGGGCTGATGTCTGGAGCACATTCATACACAAACAAATCACTGCAGCAGCAGTGACTGAGAAGCAAGCATCTAATGAATCATGAGTATTAATTTTTCTCATAGACATGCCCTGTTTGGTCTGGAGAAGGTTTGGAGTGCAGGAGGGGAGAAACTAAAGAAAAGTTTGTGTTGCTTGTGGGTTGTATGGTTAGAGGAAACATCTTAATATTCAGAACTCTTGGGCTGCCAGGCTCCTTAAACACTAAGTGAAAAAGCAAAGTTTTTAACTTTCTTCTTTTTTTTAAAAGAAAAAGAAAAGCCAGTGAATTGCAGGACAAGAACTGATCCATAATCAGCAGGATTTCACAGTTGAACTAAATGTCTATGAGCATAAGTCAAAGCAAGTAATCACAGTTGTAATGTGAAGATTCCCCAGCCTGGAGTTCATCCAGCACCTGCAAATGGAGCTCTGCATTTCCAGATTCCGTCTTCCTTTAGTGTCCATCCAGCATCCCATCTTACAAAACAGCTTCTTTTCTAAGCACCCATGCTGAGTCAGAGGAAAATGAAATTGATATTAAACCCTCATATTCAGGGTGAACGGACAGTTTATTCCTGTGCAACTAGTCTGAAAGCTTTCATGCTGAACTACTGTTTATGAACTCTAAAGGAACTTATTTCAGTTGGATAATGGTTAATTTACAGCCAGGGCTTAAAAGGGCAGAAAAAGATAGCAGCACAATTGGGTTCAGTGCATGATGGAGAAAAATAAATATCTCACAGAAAGAGATATCTGAAATTCAGATCACATTGGGATGCAAAGAAAGCTGTGAAAAGCAGTAGGAGGGAGATTGTATTCCAATTAGATTTCTTCTGCTCATATAAAACAGGCTTGGACTGAAAGTTAATCATCTGATTTATGGATTTGGGGAGGAGTGAAACCCTACGAACTCCTGAACAATGAGAGGCAAATGAGACAGAGCGGAAGAAAAATGGAATATTTCTGAGACTGTGCTTCTGGGGAAAAACAAAGACAACAAAGTCTAAACATGCTCCTGGTTTAAAAATTTACCTTAGTACTACCTTATTCTCTTACACTCATGTCCATGCTATACAAAAACGTTGCTTTTTTGAGCAAAGCAGTCAAAAGCAACTCATGATTTCACATGTCCTAATCTTTTGGGCACGTGATAAATATATTTCTACAAGGTTTCTGCAAAGACCTTTCCGAGTTATATTGCTGTGGTGGATTAGTTCATTTATGTGATTGGTCATAAGCAATCTGACATCTGATCTGAGCTTGTGTCACATGTAAAAGTGTGTCCATTCCTTAGCTGAATCCTTTAAAAGCATTCCATGTGTGAGTTGTATGGCAATTACTGCCAGCCAAAGGGGAGCAGCAGGGTTCATGTAACAGCCATGCTTCGTGACAGGGTTTGGAGCACTGTCAGGTCAGTGACAGGAGGACTGCCTAGCACCAGCTACTCTCCACTCATATGCTCTTGTTTTTCCTTCAATTAATCCCTCAGTAACTGGCCCTCAGAAATATAATACCAGGGGCATTTGTGAAGTGACTGAGAGAAGAGATGTGATGATGTTCCACAGATGCCTTTTCTTTCTGCCTTTCTTTAGTTTTGGGCTTCTGCCCAGACCTGCTGCTGGGACTGGTGCAGCAAAGCTCAGTCCAAGCAGGACAGAGATGGGAATGGTAAACAGGGGACAGTGCTCTCAAAACTTTTCAGCTTTTTTCCCTTCAGATGAAGACATATCTATGACCTGTAAGTCACATCCATGGTTAGGTTACTTACGCAGCATTTACCACCAAGACAGATAAAACGCTTTTCTTCATCAGGTTGTACTAATGCTTCTAGCTCAACCCAAAGACAGGCTGTCTCTAACCTGGAGTCCCTTTCCACTGCACTGCAGTCCTCCCAGTGGGTTATTTAGCTGGATTATAGTGCAGGATGAATGTCTGGCCCAGACACACAGGCAGAACCTCAAAGTGTACAAGCTGACATCTGGACATCAGTTATTAGTACCTTTTATACCTTCAGTGGATATGTTCCAACATGAAGTGCTTTATAGCCTCCAGGTAGTGGGGAATGCTCTCTTTACCAATGAAGGACCTTTCCCCTGGTCCCTGTGTTTCTGTGTTAGTTTGCACAGAGTGCTGAGACAAGGTCAAAATCTGGATCCTGATTTTCGTTTCCTGGTCTGCATACCAAATACATAAACATTTTCCAAAGACCTGTTGATAATATTCTCTCTTAACCTACAGACCCAGCGCAGCTTCCCACCTTTCAGTGGGAAAGGACTGATATCTCTTTCCCAGCCAGTGACAAACACTGACATCTATGTTAACATTTCTCTGCTGCTGCTCTGCTCCGGTGCAACAGGAAGAAGAGCTTATTCCCTAATTGATTATTTCCATTTTCTTAATAGGGACTATTTATAGTCTGAAATTGTCTTTAACAGCCATCTGTTCCTTATACTGCTCCATGCATGCCCTCATCCCTGACCTGAAGTAACCATCCTTTCTTCAAGCAAAGGAGGTTTAAATATTCATGCTGGCTGGGTCTTGAAGAAACTCTTAATTGGTATCACAATCTCCCACACAGAAGTGGTTTATTCCTCCTTTAGACTCTCAGCATTTGAAATATTTACTATAGCCAATGAGGACATGTCTCACCTCACAGGAGATAAAATCTACTTCTTGAAAAAAAATTTCATGTGTTCAGGCTTGCATTTCTGAAGAGCACTGAAACTTTCACCACTTGAATTGCAAAATGAGACATACTCAAGGCAGCACTGTTGGCATGTTAGGCTAATTTTGTATTTGTTGCAACTGTGACCATGTTGCCATCAGGGTGACAATAGGGAAGGTGTAGAAATCCTGGTGATGGGAAAGCTGCATTCACTCCTGTTTTGAATTCCTGAGGTTACTCAGTCATCCATTCTTTCTGGTGTCTGAGAACTGAGGACTTGAACCAGCACCTCGTGCACTGGCACCCTGCACTATCTGAGATGCCCTAAGGTGGGTATCCAGCCTGGGATTCAAGTGCCACTCCATAAACTCCCAGTTCTCAGCCAGATCTGCCAGCTTTGCAGGATGCTCCCAACAACCCACACTGAACTGAACTGTGAACCCTGAACCCTCTTCCCCCAGCTGCACCACCTCATCTCCTCCTCTTCAAGTGGAACAACAGACACAAAGAGCTAAAATGTTGGTGCAATTCATGAGCTTCCTTCTTCAAAGGAAATTGTACACCCCACCACCTAGTCATAGCAATCTGCTGAACAAGCACCTAGTGTAGACCAATAAACGAAAGGAAACTCTGGGGTCAGTACAGGTCATCATTTTCACATACCTTTGAATAATGAGGGCATCACATGTCAGCCAGAGGAGAACAAAATGTCACATTCTCTAGCTAAAGGTCATCATCGGTCATAGGTCATGGAAGGGAGGCCAGGAAATAACCTATGAGGTTAGGACAAGTGCACAAAGAAAGGGCAACAAATGTCAATGAAAGCATGCAGCTGTTGTGAGATGAAACAACTGAGGCACCCTTTTGTGCTGACACAGGCTTAAAAAATGTCTTTGCTGACATTTTTTTTTTTAGCTGGCACTTTTATAGGGCATTGACATTAATGTACCCAGCCCTGAATTAGCCTTTTCTGAAAGCAACAGTTTGGAAGTTAAGTGCAGCATTTTCCAAAGAATAATAAGCATGACATTTTTATTTCAAGTGATTGATGTTACAGTGGACTTCTAGCACCAAATTTTAGTTTGATTCTCAATCATTGCATCTGTGCAGTGTGATAGCAATCAGAAACAAATGGCAGTGGCAGTCTGCATTGCAGAAAGGTCTTCTGGAAATTCTTTCTGCCTTTACCGACAGTCAGATGTGTCATTTCATGTTTAATACATTGCATTGCATTTATCTGATTGTTTTAATTCATGGATTTCAAAAAAAGGTTGATTTCAGGTTTGCCCCTGCAGTGGTGACAAGCACTTGTAGGGTAATCATGCAGGAAAATAATAATGAACAGCTCAGGAATGTGTGGAAATATGGCCAAATTGAGACACAATTTCTGATGAGTGAGCTGCACACCTGACTCATCTGTCTTTTGCTTCCTCTTTTGCTGAACAGCAGCACAATACCATTTTCCCTTGTCATCGTGGGTATAAACCTGATAGTCTTCATGAAATAACGTGATGATGGCAGGAATGCATGTCAGAGGAAGGATTTCTGCATCTTCCATGCCTATCTTCCTGGACAACACATGCAAAGAGACTGTCAAAAAAACCCCACTAGGTCAGGAATGTTTTGCAGAGATATCTTCACTGTGGCTGGGCAACTTTGCAGGCTGAAAGTCTTCAAAATGGGTTAAATCATGATGAGATGCCTATTGTGAAATATTTTATATTTACATTAAATTAGAGAAAAGCAGGAGAGTGTGATCCAGAGAAAGGAGAACGGTGAACAGGAATATACAGTTGTTGCCTTTTATTTTAAATTCTTCCAGTTGATTATTTTATGACATAAGACTGAGATAAAGACCCTCTTTCTGCTTCAGTACTGCTTCCTGATCAAAGAACACTGACATCTGATATAGTCTGTTTGGAAATTCTCAGGTGATACTAACTTTCAAATAATTCCTGTTGCTAACTCGGCAGTCAAGTTTTTCTTCAGAGGTGAATAGTTGGTTTCTCAGTTCACTTTATGTTCAAGAAATCATTTAAAATCATTTAAAAATAAAACAAGAAAGCATCCCAACTCAAGGGTTCCAATTCTGTTCTTTACACTCATCATTGGCTGCAGTTTCTGATCTGAATCACACCACTCACACCCATTTTATTTGATAAATTTCCAAACCCTGTTTTGTTTATATCTTTGTTTGTTTGTTTGTAGGTTTGTTGGGTTTTTTAATGAGGTCAGACTTAGTTTTGCAAAGTTGCAAACACCTGCTCAGATTTGTACACCACTAATAGTCCTGGGGAAGCCACAAATATAACTCAGTACAAGCCTTCCAAAATCTGGACGTCAATGCTTTGGTCTCTGTCTACAACAGGAAATTTATGGGATTTTTCCCTGTAGATTTCAGCATAAGTAGAGTGCAAAAGAATGAGGCATCTATGCAAATTGTAACAGACTTTACAAGCTGCATTTATTTTAATTATGTTTTCTACCTATTCACTCTTCCTTATTTTGGGTGTGTAATTGGCCACCTAAGAGACATGCCATTCTTTCAGCTGCCAGGTTGACTGAATTAGAGAAAATACTTCTCAGGCAGGTTTGAATGAAGTGTATTTGCAAGAGTATTTGGGTTTAGAATGCACTTTCTCCAACATTCCTTTAAGCAAAAGCCACTCTGATTAATGTTAATGGAGAAGAGGCTGAAACGTTCAAATGTGGCTGAATTGGAGTTTCAGAGTTTACAAACACTCCCACAAAGCATTTACCCATTACTCCTCACATCTACGTGTAATTCTACTCTCAGTAAGCTCAAAGGTTGTAGGGCTTCTTTCTTATGTATGTGCAAAGCAGATCCAAGAAATCTCCTTTCCTATCACAGTTCTGTGTTTTTCCTACTCTGTTTAAACAGATCAGTTAAATTACAAGCAAAATGAACTGGCTTTACTGTGTCTGAAGTTAATAGTCCATGCATCAGACATTTACTTTTCTTTTTATTACTTAAGACCAAAATAAGTTAATTTTGGTTAGAAATATTTTAGAAAAATACTCTCCAAATACAAGAGGGTTCTTGATTTACTTTTTTTTTTTTTTTTTTTGAGGATAGGCTTTGCCAAGCATGAATTCTGATTCAGCAGAATCAATAAATAAATAAAATTGTCTTTAGGTTGCAGAAAACTGCAATCAGTGTGCTGCTGTGACCCATGGAACAAGCAAAGGGCACTGGCCAATGCAGTCCATTTCATTGTCATTACTGGTATTATGGTGACTCTGGGCAACACCCAAGGAAGGTGAGTCAGAACTCTACAATAAATAATGTAGATCGAATGCTAAAGAGGCTTTGCCCTTACAAGTACATTATATAATACTAAATATATATCTGCTAGTGCTGAGTTAAAAAGAAGTCACTGACTTTAACATGTCATATCTATATGGAGGTCATTGAACCTTCTTTGAAAAGTCATTTTTTTCTTATGTCATCTACTTTTCTCATGATTTTTGCCCCCCTCAACCCATATAAAATGGATGTGTATTCAATCTTGAACTAAGCATGCTTACAATGATTGAGAAATGTCTAAGGTCAGAGCTTACAAAAAATTCATAAGGGAAGCAGCAGGCAAAAAAGAGAGGGGTTTTTTTAAAGAGAGTTCAAGAGCCTCTGTATGAATTGGGCATGACATATTCATGTTACTGACTTCATTTATTTAATGTGGCTCCAAATAATTGATACCAAACAGTGATAAAAGTACAGAGACTTCACTGCCAGAATTGTGATAACGAAGAGCCTCCCTGCTGATTTCATTCATGGGGCTGTTAGTCTGCTGGGAAGGACCTCTGACGAAAACTGGGCTGCAGCAAATGCCATAAAATAATCAAAGGCACAGAGCCCTTTACCTGAGGGGAGCTCGGTCAGGAAGTGATTCAGGACAGCAGAAGCAAAAGAGGGAAAGTTGCATTAGCTGGCAAACCAGGCATGGCTTAAAAAAAAATCTGATCTGAATTGTGAAGTCTGCGTTACGTACAGAAATCTTCCACATCTTTGGAATAGATCCAATTATGTGGCTCCAACAGTTAGTTAACTGGTATATCAACAGTGCTTCTTACCTGCAGTCCAAAGCTACTTTATCCTCATCTACCAGCCATTTGTTCTCTCTGCCTGAGACTGTGAGCTCTCAGAGGCAGAGGCTGTCCCTTTGTTAATGCTTAGGACAATGGGCTCCCTGTTTGGGCTACAGAAAACAACCCTGTAGGCTCAAGACAGCCATACAGTGCTGAAACACAGTTAATGTCAAGAATCCTAGAAAGGAACTGAATATTAATATGAATCTAAAATCCTTTCTAAGCAAGGACCTGATTTGTCAACTCTGCTCATTTGTTTCACTTCATGTAAGTGTGTCAATGGTTGATTAAAATTCATAAATGTGCTGCAGAGTTACTGGATAAACGTTAAGTTATTGTTTGCACATCAGAGTGCAGTGAAGGCAGGAACCTGGATTTGGAAAACTGTGTCAGGAGGAGAGGACCACGGTATGAGCCACTGACAGGACAGACTCACCAAATAGTCCATAATGTTCCTGTGCAAACTCTGCTAGTGATTACTTATCTGTTACAACACAAAAAAAAACCCAAAACAAAACAAAAAACAAGCCTCTTACTTACAGTCCCTGTTTACTGAGCTTCAGCTTCCGGTGGCTGCATGTCTTGATTTTTTTTTCTTACTAGATAAAAGCTTCTGCCATTAGAAATCTCTTGCTTGTGTGGGTGATTGAGAATTATCAAGTTGCCTAAATTCCCCTTGCTGTGCTTTCTCTTTATTACATCTATGTTACCCAGCTGTCTTTATGTCTTCAGATGCAAAATATGGGTCACAGCACTCTGAGTCTTCCAGTCTTGAAGTTACTGTTTAAGGATAACTGCATCCTGTGTCTCTAGCTACACTTCCAAAACTGCTACATCAGCAGCCCCAGTAAAATAACACCTTATTTGTCATTAATAACCCCTTATTTTTCTTAAAACAAAAGGCACTTCTGGTGAGTTCACAGGCACCTACAACTCCTTCTGTAAAATGTCTTGTTGCGATGTGCCTGTGGAAGCCAAAGTCACAGCTGTTGAGTGCAGTTATGGATCACACATACTGAAGTGGATGCAGAATTAGAAAAGGCTTTCTGCTCCTGGAGTTTAACTGGGGTTTTTAATCATGTACATTGGTTTGCAGTGTTCTTTCAATTGGACAGATGGACAATTGTGGAATAGCGCTGTATCTATGCTTGCAACAGAGACTGAAAATGGTGTGAACAGAAGTAGCCTCTGGGATGACAAAGATGGAACTCTTGCAAATGTGGCTCAGAAATGCCATTTGCAGCTGTTCTTTGGGAAAAGGATTCAGAGAGAGCTGTTTACAGCACTGAATCTCAGTGTGGGACAGAACTGCAGCAAACATCGAGACACCTTCCCATGGCTGAGTGAGAACAAAATCATCAACACAAATAGGCAACAGTGAGCATTGTGTGCCATCCATATATTGCCACTATCACTGTGCTGGCTGTACTTCTGTTGACAGAGCTTTATAATACAGAAAGGAGAAAATATGGGCAACAGAGGCACAGTCTGATGTGCATGTAATGGTACTGCTGCTCTCATCCCTGTTCTTTAAAAGGAAGAAGTTTAGACACTTCTTCCCACTAGTTAAGTTATTGCACTTCCAAAGACCTGGGCCTTGCCCAGAGTGTAAGATTTATATTGCTGAGTAAAGGAGGGTCAGGGAGCAGCTAAGCACAGGCTCCAGGCTGGGGATGCTGCTGAACTGTTTGTTCACATCTGTCTTTGTCTGGGACCTCTCGGACAAGCTCTGGCCAGGGGACAATTTGGATTCTCTTTGGGAGGTTGGCATCCCAGTGATGATGGCTGACAAGGACCTCACTGCACTGAGTCTGACTTCCTCCAGCTTGCACAGTCCTCTGCTGTAGCTTTGCACTTTCCAGTATGACCACCCTGTGGCGAAGCACTAAATCAGCCCTTGGGTGGTCTGTAACACTGCTGCACATGCCGTGAACCAGGGTCCCTGTCCCAAGCAGCACAAGAGGCACCCACAGGGCTGGGGACAGAGCACCAAGCAGCGTGATGGAACAGCCAGCCTGCTGTGGTGGACCAACAGCCCTAAGGAGTTCAGGAGCAAGCCAGTCAGTGCCACTCCACCTTTTGTGCCATGTACTGTCCCCTGGCTCTCCTTTGCTTGGGTGTGCAGAATCATCCAAACTGTCTGAAGGCCAAAGTCCACGGCTATCCAGCGAGAAGGTCTGTGTTCAATGAGTATATCTGGGGTTAGGCATTCACCTGATAGCAAGAACATTCTCAAAGAGATTTTAGTCATTATGTTATGATAGCTATACCTATTCCTAATCCAGCCAGGAGAATTGTAATGGTTAATTTACAGAAATGTAGGCTGAAAGTTTTCATTAAAGCCATTTCTCCCTGGCAAATCTAATTATTAAAAATTATTTGAATAGATAATGAGAAATAAATTATGTCATTTGAATAAGTAACAATAATATAATGGTAACAATTGCAATTGAAAAGCAAAAGAACACCACAGCAAAACAATGCCTTGCTTTTGACATATTATGCAAAAGACATTTGATTTTAAAAACTGCCAGTATTAGAAATAGAAAATAAAAGGATCCAAGGAAGGACCAAATGTCAACATATTTGGATTTAAACATTTTGGGCAAAGTAATTCTATTCAGTACTTAATTTTTCCCAATGTTTGGATTATATTTTGGGTTTGTCCCCACTCAATTTAATGTGGATACTTAATATGATCTTTTATATGTCAAAATTTTTCCATTCTGACATTTTTAATGGAATGGAAAATCCATTTGACAATGGACTTTAATTTGTATGCTTTTGAATTGTTGTATCAGCTTTTGGCTTCTCTCACATAATGTCACTTAGCGGTGGCACTCTTCGTTCTTGAAAGAACAACTATTACAAATACACAATACTTTTAAAACACCAAGGGGTAGGTGAGCCCTGTCTGTGTTCCCTTGCATAAACTGTCTGCAGAAACAGGGCACAGGGAAAAACAAAAACACCAGCTAGAAGGCTTCTTCAGGGCAAGCTCCAGTCCATTTGCACGTGCTGCGCTCACTCCTTGAGCAGGAGCAGTCAACACAAGTCAGCTCCCAGGAAATCACTGCCACTGTGGGGCTGGCCAACATCAAACTGGTACCCTACAGATTAAGAGCCTGATGCAATCTCATCCTGAAAATGACTAAGTCAGGACTTGGAGTGACTGCTCTGGAAAGCAGAGGTTCAGCTAAAACTAGATCCAGTTGCCAGTAATGTATTGATTTAGTATGCCAGCTATAGCATTGATTATCTTCTGCCTGATTCAACCCTCGGATTTCTATCTACTGGAAGAGCAGAAAACCTTCTCTTGTGAAAATTATTACTGCATCCTCTCACCAAACAAGCCCCCTCCAAATTTAAGGAATGCTTTGCTATAGTCAGAGTCACTTCAAATGACCAGAGCTTCATGTTTCTCAAGTAAGGTTTCCAGCAAGGGTTGCACATATTAATAGGGTCAATTGAGGGCACACCTGCAAATGCAAGGGTATTGACTACAGGCAAGTTAACCTCTCTGGGCATGATCTAACCCATCTAATCCACTGCCCTTTTCCCCCTTAGTAATAAGGCAGCTGGACTCCTTAAGGAGTTTGTTTTAATTTCTTTTACATTTTGGACATTTACCTCCTGATGTTACTATATGTTAGATTTGCTAAACATGAGTGAGTAGTTAGATCATTTTTAAAAGCTAATTGTATTTCTTGTGCTAATGAATTATTCTTAGATAATCATATAACTCCACTCTCCACACTGATGTTTTATTTTGCATACAATCTGAACATTTTGCATTTTCCAGGTTTTGATCTACAGATTATCTTTGATATTGACCTATTCACAAATATAGGGGTTTAGTTGCCCTTAGTGTTCTGGGGTTTTTTAATGCAGCCAAATAGTGAACACATTTCATTAATATATGAGACAGGCTTTGTCTCAGGACTTCTTGTCCAATAAACCCTCTGGTTGTTACTTACCAAGGGCCTTTAGGAGATTTGCTAAGGACTGGTGTAGATATCTCTGCAGGTGATACACAATACCTGTGTACCAAATTTCACACCCTAACCTTTACTCTGAAAGTTTTTCTACTAATTTAATGTATACAGAAGCCCCAGGAAAGAAATAGAAAGGGAAGGATGTTACCTCGCTCTAGAGAACAAAGCACTGGCTGTTGTACAATGCTGGGAGCAAACTGAACATCATCATACAACTGAGGCAACGCATGTAGTCATTATGTCCAATATCTGGTCCCTCCTGTGCTAGAAATAGTTTATGTTTTCAAGGTTCTCAGCAGCTTCAATCAATGCAATGGCTTAAAATTCAAATAGCGAAAAATCTCTGTCATTTAATTACAATTTTTTAGGATTCAGTATTGGATGAGAGTGACTTAAAGTGGTGTCAAGGGAAGCAATTCTGTGGAAATTTGACTAGTAAGCCTGCTTTTTGCAGCAGTTTTGTTATTTGCAAACCTCATCCACAGCAAGCATTGTCCATGAGGATTCCCACTGGAACTACTTAATATTTTCAAGCTGGTGGTTATAAGATATACTTAAAAGTACACCATAGTTTATACATTTGCATCATGATTTCATACCATGTTGAAAGCAGTATATTTCTCAGTAATGCAGGGATAAGGTTTTTTTAATAAGAATAATTAATCTTGAAGAATAGTGACACCATTGTCCAACAAGGCCTTACTGCAGCAAGGAGATTTCCTAAAGGAAATTTGCTGTCAGCCTGAGGACCTGAGGTGTATATAGTCCATGAGATGGAGAAACAGAAAGGGAGCCTTTCCTTAAGCAAACTGTGAAGTCCTGACCAGGTGTTGTTGATAGAAAGCTGTTCCTGACTTCTAAAAATGCAAACCTGACTCTGTGTAGAACAACAGCCTTGCTCATTATGAAACCATAATTAGCCCAGAAGGACAAATTTTTAGGGGAATTGAAAGATTTGAAGGTCTTTCAGACCAGTCACTTGAAATTTGACCATTGTAATTTTCAGCATTGAAGTCTCCCACCCCTCAGAAATGTCAGGAGAGATTTTGCAGAAGTAGAAAATCATGGCTACACAGCTGGCCAGGTGAACAGTATCTGATGCAACTTCTGCTAACATGCACAGATTTTATGAGCATGCCTATAACCAGGAGGCTGAAGGAAAAAAATATTGCCAGAGGCCAGCTGCTGTCTGAATTGATAGAGTAGCTCCAGCAATGTAATTTGCAAACTGTAGATCCAGCAAGACTCCACAGTTTTATCTCCCAGGTGCCCCAGGAATGCTTTCCCTGCTGTCAGGGAAAAGTTCAATTCCAACAATAACTTTCTTGGTTTAGAGGCTGGCCAGAGTAAGGGTCTATCTGCAATGTGGCTGCAAACTGGCTGGGGATGTAGGCTTTGTCTCACTATGAACTCTGTGCTATTGTTAACAAATACCCTATGAACTTGTATCAGGGTTTGGAATTCATTCACCAGGCCCAGAAATAACAGGTGGTATGGGAAAAAGAGGGGACGCAGTAATGATGATGAGGCTGCACCTCTGTCATGCAGAGATCTGTTTTGTTTAAAGAACTTCCTCTGCAGAATGTGGTGTCTGAGAGAAAAGAGCCCAGCCTGGCTTTCAGGTCCCTCAGGAGCACTGCTGAAGAGATACATCTTGTCAGTGAAGTTTGGTATTGTCCAGACTGTAAATATAGATGCTTGATTGCAGGTTTAAGGGTTTTCTTTTCAGACTTCAGTTCTAATTCTTAGACTTTTTATCCTTAATTCTGCCCTTTGAGCAGTTGTGTCAAGCACTGCACTAAACAATTCACTTGCTATTTTAATAATATGGTTTCTCTAATCACTGAAACAAATGAACCAAAGTAACTTTCAATTTAACTTTGATCCTTATCTTTCAGCTTGCTTAAACTTCCTAATCCTGTGCCTTTCCAACATCAAGAGCTCTGTGCCTAAAGGAGCTACAATTCATAGCCATATCTGGATCAGAGAGGCTTATCTCCTTAACACAATACCTGCCATATTGGTAAGCCTTACATATATTTACATAAGTATACATTTTATAAACATATTTTAAAACTTTTTAAAATTAACCATTTTAAAAATTGAAAATTTCTGTGATAATTTATCACCTAATCTTATATGATGAACTGTTGGAAAGAACTAAATATGTAGTAATTAGTCTAATATCTAATCTAATATTGCATCAATATTTTAATATGTGATGGGGGTTGCATGTTAAATTTTTTTCTGTCATCTCAGAGGGACTTGTTTATAGGATTTCCAGAAGGAGAATGAAGGGCCATGTGATCAATGGCTTTGAAGCTGAGAAAGAGTCACCATGAGGTCACTCTTCGACAGATAAATGATGAATTTTTAAGGGTGATGCTTTATTCTGCGACCTTTTGACTTTCAGAGCTGCCCTTGTAGCAGAGCCATGAGCTTCAGCATATAAGTGAAATGTGAAAAACAGAAAACGAGGTTTATTATTTGACCTGCTTGTTAGGAAAAGCATTTTGTGTGCAGACTAAGAAAATCCTTGGTTGGGGGTTGTTTCTTTCTAACTAGCCCCAGAAAATAAAGCCCACGTTATGTCAAACTCATCGTAATGACTAGGACTCTTCATGCTCGTGTAAAAGCTGCACAGTTTGACCAGGACCATGAGGTAATGTACAGTAAATAGAGGATGATGTTAGGGAAGAGATCTTGCTGACAGGAATAATGTGATTCAGCTGCTAATGACTCAGGGCTTTAAGAAGTGTTTTGGAGTCGACTTCAATTTACAATTCTCCTTTGAATTGCACTTGCTTAGCATTAAAGCCTCACAGCTGAAAGCCTCTCTCGAACACCTCAGGACAGGATAGCATCCTGCCAGGAAGAGATATGGATAGTGTTTCACTCAGAGTGATAAATATTCCCACACGTATAATAAAGTCCATGGATGGACTCTTCCTGGGCCACCCAAGGTGATGGCCAGCCCCTCCTCCAGCAGTCCTGCCAGCCACGGTGTCCCTGGAACCAGGGTACATATGGCTGTTCCTCTTGGCATTTCTAAACCTTGGTCATGTTCAAAAACAGAACCTGGTCTGTGCCCAATTCTTCCTGCCCAAATCTGAGGATTATTACTGCGTCTTGTGTCTCTCTCCTAGAAACTGGAAAGGCTGCTGGCTGCTAGGGAGGGTAATAGGGCTTTCCTGCTTTTGCCTGCAGTTCTTCCAGTCTCAGCACTTGTATCTCCAGTGCAGCCCTAGCTCCTCTCTGGCCTCCCAGCCTTGCCTCTCACACCAGTGTCATGTCGCTCTGAGAGGTGAAATAGGCACTCCTAGTGATTTTGGTTGGTACATTTTATACCCAGCATTTTCAGTGTCCTGTATTTTTCAAAGCTGGTTATTGCACAGAAAAAGAAAACAGGGAACCAAAATCTCCCTAAAGGCTGAGCAGGATCAGGGAGGAGAAGACAGAAATTAAATATTTCTGTCCTGGTGAGCAATTCCAGTATTTCAGATTTTTTTTTTGTCTATCCTTGATAAAAAAACTACACATACTAAAGTTCCCTGCAGAAAATGTTTTTCCAACCCCTACAAATAACTGAGAAAAACTAAAATATGTATTTTGTGATTACCTACCCAAATATTTCCTAACACTTTTTTTTATTGTATCTTACTGAGCTGCTCCTACAAGACCAAAAGCCTTTCAAATTTAAGCTGAGTCTTTTAGTTCTTCTTGATTTTAGTGAGACTTCTCTCAGGTCCTGGAAAAATGGAGAATAGAGATATTGAAAAACTTCTGCTGCAACCTAGGTTTCTGGGCTCTCAGCCATGCTGCAAAACCCTCAAAGCTTTGTGGTCTTCTACATCTGTGGTAGTCCATCAGGAAGGACCATCCTGGAAATTTTTACCCTAGAAATCTGGATTCCTCAGTAGCCTGTAGGCAGGAAGCAAAGCAGTTTCCAGTGGCCACCTTTTCTAGAAGGTAATTCATCTAAATTAATATTTTTCTGAAAAACATCCTGCTATTGACAATTTTACATATTTAATCGAAAAGGAAACCAGACCTGATTTTATGGAAATTCCCAGACATCTCTATGCAATGCCTGGCTCAGGATGGAAAACAAATATAAGTGCCTGCAAAATCAGAGACCAACTTTTGAAATCTTCCTCACAATAATAATGCTTCAGTTTGTCCATCTATAAATTGTGAACAATTTAGATGAACATTGCACCTCTCAACCTCATTAACATCTGAGGAGCACTTGAGAGTCGCTGGATGTACACAGAATGTCTCTTCTCATGCCTGCAGTCGGAGATGCCTTGTTTGTGATGCTCTGTGAACCTCCAGACCTCACTTGTCTGACTTAAGACTGTAGTTGGGTGGTTTTGATGTCTTAGGGAGATAACTCCAACTCCCCAAAGTAGAAAATCAAGTTGAAACTTATTTCTTTCATGTGGTGTCTTATAAATAGGTGCTGTGGGTGTTACGTTTAAGTACAGGAGACTTGTACTTTTGGAAAATACCTTTAGCACAGTCTGTGTGGGTGAGAATGATTTCCCTGCAATCTTTGATTCTCTTAGTTTTCTCAACCAATTACGGTCTTCTAAGGTGAGACTGTGTCAATGGGCATTCTTGAAAGTTGGGAAAGTTCATGTTCCATGCTCAAGAGAGATGTGATTCCTTCCTTTCTGTCTTTAAGGGCTAAGCAGTTACTTGGATAACACAGGAAAAGTCCTCCACTACAATCAATTTTCTCTCCATCAAAAAGCAAAATCTGTGAATCTGTAATCTGCATCAAGTCAAAGATCATATGTGATTCACTCCTGAACAGGAGACAAAGAAAGGGGAAAAGCAGCACTCCTGTAGTAGTTGCAGTTACCAAATTCCCTGCAACTTCTCCAACACACTAATTTCTTTAAATGTCTTAGGAACAAGCTCTTCTCTGCCTATCTATCTTCAGGTTGTAAAGGCAAAAGAAGGATTGCACCTCTTCCTTTTCTGCAAACTCAGCTCCCTCTCAGTCCCTTCTGATGGAGGTCTTTGGGCAATACAATCTATAAATATTTATTGCTCTGCCATAGAAAAGAGTTTATTTCTCTTCCCAGGGGCATTGGCCCCATGAAACATTATGAGTTACGAATATTTTACTGCACAGTTACTCCACTAGAAGTTCCCCCTCTCTTCATTATCCAGCAGCTGAACATCACATTCCTCTTCAGGTATGCTGTAGGGTTCTCATGCTTTTCTAGGGCACGCTGTTCTGGAGTCATGCAAAGCTATTTTTTTACTAACTAGAGGATATAAACATCAGTGTGCCAACAGTCTTCAGGGCCAAGTGTCTAAATTTGACCAAAGTGAGCAAACCACCTTCAAAACTTACTGCAATGAGGTTTGTAGTTGTGTAGAGCTCTGTTTTACTGCACAGTCAGCCAAGAGAGATTTTTGCTTCAAAAAACCCAGGGCTGCCTACTCACTCAAGAAGAACTTCCATGCAGCTGTTGGAGTGTTTGAGGCTGTTCTTCTGGGCAGGAGTCAGTGGTGCTACAGTCACCTTCACCAGTCTGAGACAGTTTTACTGCAAGAAGGACAATGACTGCTCCAGTCCTTGCTGCAGACTCACTCAGAATGTATGGCTTTAAATAAACTCAGCAGGCCACGTCTTCTGGCATGCCTCATAAATCTGTACATCAATAATGCAGAACAAATACTTCTTCATGATACACCCCCTTTATTTTTGTGTTTGACCCTTGCATGGGAAAAGGTGGGAAAAGGTTGACAACTTCTCTTGTTTTTTGGGATGGATCCTGCAAACTTTGTGAGCCTAGGTGGAAAAGGAAGAAACTGATTTTGCAAAACCTTGTGAAGTGAGTAATATCTTTAGCACAGTATTTGGGAACACTTCTTGCTCCTTTGCTATGCACCCTAGAGCAAACATGTGCCAAATTAAAATCAATTAGCAGCATTTTTGGGTGAATTATAAAAAAAACCAGTTGCTTACGCAAGCTTTAAATAAGGCTTTGCATCTTTGATACAAAAAATGCACTTCTCTAGAGATTTTGGGATAACCTCTGCATGAAAGTTCTCATCTGGAAAATTTCTTACTTAATTTCAGGTTTCTTTCATTCCTCACAGTTTGAGGACACCTCACCTTTTCTCCAAGTCCAGTAGCCTGCAGACAGAGGCTGCAGATGGACATCAGGAAAGCAGGCAGTGCTGTTCAGGTACTGAAAAATTAATCTAATCACTTTTGGGATCCATTTTAGATGACTAGGCAAAGCTTCAGCCATTTCCCTTGCTTGGGCCAGTGTGCTTTCTCTAATTAGAGAGGTAGGTTAAGTTATCTTCTCATTGCAGCAATTAACACTTGCAGTGATTGCCAGACAATTTTGTAATGATTCAGAAAGAGCATCCAACTTCAGAGAGTGTTCCTGTACTTCTTTGTCAGAGATGAAAGTTCACATCTGAGTGAGGAACAAGGCACTCTAGAGTGCCATTAGACCATCCTTGCTCTTAGTGCACAGCATGCTGTATATTAATGTTCTTGCAATAAATAAAACATTTAGTTTATCCCATACATCTGATTTTCACATCTAAGTGAACAGCCTTGGGTTAGAGTTGGGCATGTAGACAAAAAGCATCACAGCAAAGGTAGACAATAGACTACTCCACTTAATTCAGTGCAAATTAATCTATCCTGTAGCAGTTTGCTGCACTGAAATTCACCCGTTTGGCTGCCCTATAAACACTGAGACTGCATGTAGCAATGCTAATGAATGGTTTCAGGCACTTATTTACAGAACCTAACTGAAATAAAAACCAAATAAAATGTCTGTACACTTTCTGGTTTTGTTATATTTGAGTACCCGACAGCTTCCTGTCTCCTGTTGTCTCAGCTGTGATTCTGCATGTCAAGCAATGGATGCAGATGAACACTGCTTCATCACCATGGCATGCATATTTGATAACCCACTTGTGCACCATGTTATGCTTCCTTGCAAGAGATTTTAAGGGCAGTCATTTCAGATACATGCAACTGTTGTCCTGCTTCTTCATGGATTACCTTTCCTAGCTTTTGTCTTTACTCACTGTGTGTCAGAGCATACTTCACCTCCTAATCTTCCAGGAGAGGTATGAACCATAATTAGGTGTATGTGGCAATAGCCTGCTGTTAGGATATGTTTACACATTAACTTTTAAAAAATACAAACATATAGTGTGATTTTATAACAGGAAAATAGGCTTTTATCAGCTTTTATTTTTATTTGTTTCACTCTGACTTAACACTACCTGCAATCAGCCTGATTTAAATAAAGTTGAACAAATTTTAAACTTAGATAGCATGTGTATGTTTACATGAATACTCATATAGGTTTATCTGGATTATTTAAAATATTGTATTAGCACAAAGAAAAGGATCGTTGCGATTAAATTCTGAATAAAAAATGCAAATAAAAACTGAAACCAGTCATCTTTTAGTAGACACTGTTCTGGAAATCTTTAACCCCCCGCAAAGTGATGAACAAGTAAAGACGGGATTGTAATGGAATCATAACCAAAGCTTCTGCAATTTGCCAAATAGATAGCATTTAATAACAGGAAGTGACAGCAGTCTTGAAATTCTAATCATTTAAAGCCATCCACATTCAGAAACAGATTGAAAACTAACAGTACAAATTTATATGATTCATGTAAAATTCTCTTGGACTGCCCGGAAAGAGTCCCCTGTTAAATGAAATATCATTAAAAGCCCCCTGCTAAGAAGCAGCCAAGTGATGCCCAGGATCTAGCCATATTTTAAAAATACATCCTCTACTTAGTTAATTCACTGTATATTCCTAAACAGTTAGACTGTGTCCCTAATGCAAACAGTGGAGGGCACATGGAAGAGCTGCAGTAGTCAAGTCAGACTAAAAAAATATGGATTAAAGTTTTAGCAAGTGGGCTAGAAAGAGCATAGGTCTCAGCCCAGCTAGATTCCAAAGACAGTAGAAAGACACTTTAATTACATGATTGATGTGGGCTTCAAAAGCAGGCACCAAATCCACCATGACCCCAAGGTCACAAGCATTATCTGAAGGATAAAAGAAATACCACAAATGGAAACTACCACAGATGACACCTGAGACCTCTGCACCAGTGAACTCATCAATAGCAACTCAGTTTTGTCTGTGTTAAGTTTAACAAAATTTGAAGTTACCCATGATTAAATATCACAGAGGCAATTACACAAAACATCAAACTTCTTTGTAAGCTCTGAAGGGACTGAGAGGATATCCGAATATCGTCTGCATACAAATGACACAGCAAACAGGGCAGCTGAATAATGTTAAGTAACACAAGTACATAAATAGAAATCAAAATTGAAACATGGGAGAATCACAGCCTTCCTAAAGAATGGATTCACTCTAGCAGAAGTGAATTTTGTCAATACGTATGAAACAGCAAAGACAAACTAGTCCAAGCTCCCAAATGGAATTAAAGGCCTGATAAATAGTCACTGGAAAGTCAACATCTAGTAAACTATATGAGCTGCTAAATAATTTAAATATTTTATTCACCTTCATTAATACGTCTGGAAGCAAGAACTCCACGTGAAAGAAGTGGTTGCATTCCATTTAAAAGGAAAAGCTTAATCTCTGTAGATGTATCAGTGATGTGCTCAGCCTCTCTCCGTAGACATCTGAAGTATTGTTGAGTTGCAATAAAGACTAATATGCGAAGACAATCTCCAATCAATGTTTTTGTCTCTTGAAAGGCAGGGCAGCAATGACTTCCAGAATGGCATCCACCTCTGGAATTAGAAAAAGGCCAGGCACTGACAGGAAGTGGAGTTAGGTCACAGTTGAAGGAGTGAAAGTAACTTTGTGCACACATTCAGGCCAGATGGAAGCTCCACTTGACAAGGAAAACTGCAGGACAAGAGTGAGAAGAACAAGCAAAGGTCTGCGAGTGGGAAAAGTTCCAGACAAATGGTGTCAATGGCCAAAAATATCTAGACCATTTCCAAAATTTAACATGGGAATTAATAATGATTTATGTCTGTAGAACTGACATTAATTAAAGCAATTTTAGCAGTATCCTTATCACTTTGATTTGATGCTATTACAGCTAGTTGGGAAGAGCATACAAATTACCCAGAGAAATACTTTTAGCTCACCTATGGGGGTTTTTTCCTATCATGTTTGCATTTCTTGACCATGTTAGTGCAGGATCTGAGCCAAAAGCAGTCACAATGGAATATGGATAGAGGATGAAAAGTTACTAAAACAGAGGGATTGCAAGGAAGGACTGTAACAGAGTTCAACAGAAGGCAATGTCAGGGACAACAGCTTAAAATGATCTCTGAAGTAAAAAAATTCAGAGTATCAGGTACATAAATAGAAACCTGTATAGAAAGGTTTACTGGGGATTTTATGTTGGTTTTGTTTGGATTTACTTTGGTTTGGTTTTTTTGTTTTTGTTTTTTTTTTTAGATCTAACTGATCCCAAATACCAAATACAGAGAAAATAAATGCAAAGACAGCTGTTCCTAAAATCAATTCTTGGTTTCTAATAAAACAGGACAGGGAGGAGGGATAAACCATGGACCATACGTTTCCTCTGCCACCTTGATTTAGTGGCAAAAATTGACCTTTGCCCTTGGGGTCAAAAGTCCAGGCCTTCTGTGAGCTTCCATAATGAGATGTCAGCTGCAAGGCAACAACGTAATGAAACTCAGGTGTGGATTGAGCAGGACAGCCGAGGGGGATGTGACCTCCTTTCCTCCCTGCCATTCCCCCTCTCCCCTGCCCTACTTCATGCTTTATTCTGCCTGCTCACCCCTATGCCAGCACTGGGAACGGGGTTGCCTCTCTCCAGGTCTGTGAGTCCAGCAAGGAGGCAAGAGAGGCCCAGACCCTGCAGGAGAAGATGCAGGGCTCAGTTTTCCTGCACAGATCAGGTAGTGCCTGCCCTTGGACTGGTGCTATCAGCCTCTGCAGGATTAGGTGCAGAAATGGGCTGCTGGCACTCAGAAATACTCTCCAGCCTCAGGCACACATCACAGCCATGGTACAAATATTGAGTGTGGAACACCAAGGTTTGCTTCCCATCTCTGCCTCCACGGCCTGATGCCCACAGGAAGGAAACTGCAGAAGGTGGCTGGGAGGGCTGTGAGACTTGCTCAGGTCAGATCCCAGGCCTGAACAGTTGGTGCTTGTGGACATTCAGCCATGGTGGGCAAAACCTTCCGTGTGTTATCCCACATAAGTAATGTAACAACCAGGTGAAAGAATTAGTAATTTGATCAAAAATTGTCTATCTTTTGTACATGAAATAGAATGTTCTGTACAGTAAAGACTGAGAGAAACCTACTCTATGTTCTTAGAAACTACTGTACACAACAAGATTCTAGTTATACTCCCTGATTGCAAAAGTCCAAACCTGCATCATCTCTAGACCAGGTAACAACATTAACTGCATGTGTATATGGTTTGAAATATATCCTTATTTTAACTATTGTGAGTAGTTACAATGATCACCACTGCTTCCTCTAATATTTTAAATAACTCTCCCTTGTTTTCAGTTTTGTGTTTGGATTTCTTCTTATTTGGTTTGTTTTTTAAGGTTTGGGTGGGCTTTTTCTGTGCCGTCATCAGAAATACAACTACAGTATTTACATTTAAGTCCCTTCTTGAAGTTCCCTCCTGGCTATGTGGCATATGAAAACAGCTCTTAACTCTTTCTAAAAGCTTTGCCAGGTCATTAACTCTTTCATAACACTCTGGCCTTTCTATAAGGCATAAAATAAAAAGCAGACGTGAGTGTTTCACACTGTCTCCTCACCAGCAGTATTACATGGACAAAATACATGGCCCCAGAATGACCTTCTCATTAGTCCTCCTTGGTGTTCCCATGATTTCTGGTAAATATTATTCAGATCAGAAATAAGACAAGTAACCACTGGCATTCATAAAACGCTTCTTAAGTTTTTGCACACCACTTTCACATCTCTAATTTTGGAATTTCCAGACACTTAGGCTTCAGAAAGTTGAGAAAAAGGCTGTCCTAAGGGACAAAAAGTCTGCTTATTTTCAGCAATATCTATATGCTTTGCTGCTATTAATAGTTTACATGTGTATCTTTGATCCTATGCTCAGGACTGGTGAGCTGATTATGCTTCAGTGAGAGCAGTTGATTTGGAGCAGATTTTATTTCCCTTCTTTCCTATGTTTTCATATTTTTGAGAACAAATGCACTAAGAGATTCCTTAAAAATCTGTATTGCTTGAGCAGGAGTCATGCAGGTGGCCTCTGCCAGGCCTAGCTACAGTGGTCTGTAGCTAGCAGTCCAGCTGCGGACAGCTTATTACTTGCAGCAAAGTATGCAACAGCAAATATTTGCAGGTTCTCCACTGGCAGCAGTTCACAGTCCAACATACAGGATGCAAGCAACTTTGAGCATTGACAGCTCAACGGCAGGTAGGCAGGGTTCCCCTAAGCCCAAAAGTCAGTTTTCTATTTTTCGTATCAAAAATGCCATAAAAGAAAGGTCTTTTCTCGTTCAAACCCATCCTGAAAGGATTGGTGTGCTGAATAGAGACACGCTACCTTTATCTGTCAGCATGCCTATATGTTTGCAAGCTTTTTCACCCCTCCATTTTGTTCATTTTCACCAAAAATTCCTGCCTACCCTTCAGTGCAGGCTCCAGAGCTCTGTAGCATCTCTTTCTCTTTGGGCACTGACATCAGACCTTGGCCATTGTGTCTCCAAGCAGCAGTTACAGCAGATGCCATTGCAGTCTAGCCAGAGCCAAGCCCCAGGCCAAGCCCAGCTCTGTGGGGCTCCCATACATACATGGGGCACATCAGCTCTGCTGGGAAAAGCTTAACATTTCCCTTCCTTGCCTTGGAGCTCTTGCAGAGCACACCTCTGTGTGTGCTGCTCCCTGCTTGCCTCTCCATGTGGCCCACAGTGGGCAGGGGGCCGATGCCAAGCCTCAGCACAGCCGAATCCTTCTCCAGCCCTGCCAGGCATGGACACATGCTGCTGCTGCTGCTGCTGCTGCTATTTCTGTTGCTCAAGAGAGAGGCAAAAATAGCACAGGATGCTTGCAATGCCAAGATTCCCAGGGCACTTTGGCCTGCCCGTGGCATGGCACTTTTTATGGAGCTATTTCCTGGGTCACCAGTTGACCTTGGAAAAGGAAAGCTGGCCCTGTCTAAGCGAACGGCCCCAAAATATTCCTGCTGTGAGGCAGGGCTGGTGGCCTGGTATGCACGGGGCAGACAAGCAGGGAGCTGTCTAGAATACCAGTGACACGTGCTGGCAGAAAATCACCACTGCATGCTTTTGCTAGTTTGGCCATGCCTCCTTATGCTCATTTCTGAACTGGCTCAGCTCTGCCTTGCCTGGTGATCCAGCCGGTGACAGCTCTGACACATCGACCACGGAGCCACGGCTGCTAAGGCCTGCTGCAAGAGCTTCAGGGGCTTCTCCTCCCAGCACAACTTTCACCCTGGCTTTTTGAAGTTGTCCCCAATTTTTCATTAGTGTAATACGTGCTATTCTTTCTCCTAGTGACACAGGTAACTTTCACAGGACTAATACGGAGAAATTGTATCCTCCCTGGTAGTTAGATTAGTTAATACAGTCCATGGTAAAAGACTTGTGATTTTTTCATTACAAATCTCTCACAGCTTCACTGTTTGTTGTAAGGCTTTGATATCCAGCAAAAAGAAACACCCTCAAGTATCAGAAGTGTCTTTTTTCTCTAAAACTCTCTTCTGCTACAGCTGAGCTACAAGTTAAAGAAGTTAACACATTTCCTTCTGTTGAACATGTACATCAGAAATACAAATTATAATTTTAACCTTACTTGAAACATCCCTAAGAAATAACACATCCAAATGATGTAATTTCACCATTGTGCTGGTTTTGTCTGGGGTAGAGTTAATTTGCTTCACTGTGGCTGGTGTGGGGCTGGGTTTTGGATTTGTACAGAACAGAGGGTTGATAACACTGAGATGTTTCTGTTATTGCTGAGCAGGGCTTACACAGAGCCAAAACTTCTGCTTTTTGTGCTGCCACACTGGAGAGGAGACAGTAGCTAAATGGGAAGCTGGGAGGAGGCTGGGACAGGTGACCCAAACTGACTGAAGGGAGATTCCAGACCACAAGGCCTCATGCTCAGTATATAAGTGGTGGGGAAAAGGGAGAAGGAGCGATGTTTGCAGTGATGGTATTTTGTCCTCACAAGTAACTGGTACTTTGCTTACATGTGTGCCTTTAGTTTTCCCTATTAAACTGCTCTTGTCTCAACCTACAAGTTTTCTGGGTTTTACTCTTCTGATTCTCTCCCTGATCCTTTTGGTGGGGGAATGAGTGAGCCTGGGACCTGGATGCTGGCTGGGGTTAAAATGCAACAACTATAATTAAAATCGAACCTGCTAAATAAAGTATGAAAAAAGTAGGAAAATTACACTGTCAGGGTTGGCTGTGTAATCATAGGCAGGCTCTAACCAACATGAATTCTGGTACTATTTGGAAAAATCTGTTTGAAATTGCTGATCTTTCTTCTGACAGCAGGATCCCCTGCACCACAGAGCTCATAGATCAAAACAGATTTTGCTTGCAAAACAGTGAATCTCTCATCTTGTGGTCTTCAAATCTAGTTCTGTAGGATTAGGGGAGGTCAGATTAAGAGAAGTAGACTTTTGAATTTCCGTTTGCTTATTTTAGGCATGATATTAACTACTCTGCTGGGGGATAGAGTAATATTGCTTTCAAACATGTCAGTGCTATGGACCAACAGGCTCCAATCTCAGCCACACTGACTTGTTTGCCCACAAGCTCTCTCTTGACAGCTGCATATCCACCTTTTGAAACCAAAAAATCTCCTCAAATTCTAACCCCCTAGCCCTGTTTTCCACCAATCTTAGAAACTGCATAACATTTCATTAGAAATTTTCCTGTGATAATTGGCCAAAGCATATCATCCTTATTCCATACTTTTTCACTCCTGACTACAAGTATTGGTTATTTTCATTTAAAAAATTTGTGTGCACCTACAATCACGGTATTTGGATGCATGACAGTGTTATTCTCAGCTAGAGAGAGAAGGCCGGGAGTAGGATATGACTATTTTTGCCTCTCTCTTGTGCACACCAATCCTTTCAGGATGGATTTGGACTAGAAAAGAGAATATGATGGAGCAGCCAAGAAAAAATTCAACATCTTAAATTTGTTACTTTTGGAGATTTTTTGTTAGGATGAAGATCTTTTAAGTCAGGCTTGCTGGCAAAATGCATGATATCCATACAAATCGTAAAGCCTGGCAAAAGTGCCTCCAGATTAGAGTTTGAAATCAAGAGATGATGAATGTAGATCACATTCAGGTCTTTAAAACATTTGCCGTTGCAGAAGCGAACCTGGGCATAAGTCTTTAATTTCTCATTAGACACTAAGGACTATAGATGGTTATTAGAGAATAATGGTGTATGGAATGCATTCTGAATGGCTTGGATGCATTGCACTCACCAAGCCAATGTGAGAAGGAAATGAAGGTCATCTTATTTTCAGAATACCAAAGCCAGGTACCTTTGTGTTGGTAGTTTCAGCATTATGACAACTACCCCACAAATGACAGTTCTTTAAAAAACCTATACTGCTACTACTACTACTACTACTACTACTAAATAATAGTAGCAATAATAATGAATGTCTGTGGTAGCTAACTTGGGACCCAACAGCAACATGTGCTTCTTTCTCAATGTGAAACATTTGTACTTTCTGCTCTCAGCTGGATATACTTGTGCCACAAATTTTAGGCACCTGAGCCTCTGATTCCCATGACTCACTAAGAGTCATGCAAAGCAAAGAACTTGTATAGCCCAACAAATTCCTGTCTTTGTTTTTCCCTCCTGACAGGCAGGGACAGAGAGTCAGAGCTCTTGTGCTGCTTACAGGGCTTTTCAGGCAGGAGTTATTCTCAAGAGGCTCTTTCCATAATATTTAAGATCCTTTTAGATAGAAGAATGGCTAAAAAAAAGTCTTAACATAGTTGATAATCTAGATTAAACAGTGCAGGTCCTCTATGCATCTCCATGCCTTTGTTTCCTCAGTTTCTGGAGAACTCTTTAGGCTGAGGCACAAATTTTCTAGGTTCTGTGCTTTCTTCTCTCCCTCTTACATGTGCCTCTCTGCCAGTCTCTGGAATCTGCTCTCTTTTGGGAAACCAACATACTATTTCTGCTTCAGCTCCCTAAAATGGCTTCCTAGACTTTGGTGGCTGCCAGCCCTTTTCTTGTATTGGTAGGTTGATTTCTCATCAGCTTTTGCTCCCTGGAAACTGATACACAAACAAGGAGCAAACTCCCTTAAGTTTGTTTTAAGGGCCAACACTTTTTTTATGGTAGTAAAAAATGGAAATCTATGTGGATGATGGTGAGAATTCGTAAGAGAGCAGGAAAGAGACAAAAACCTACAGAAAATAATGCTGCTTTCCACTTACTGTATTCTATTTAGTTACAGTTTATATTCTTACATTGGTGTTATGGAGGAGAACTGACCTATGAGTTATGATTAAGAGCACATTGAGTGAGGATTCAGCAGCATCCCCCTTGTGAGGGCACAAGCATGCTGATGTCACCCTGTCACAGCCTGGGGCTCCTTTAGAGCTCCTGGGGCCAGGACAAGCTCCAGCCGAGCATACAGGGCTACCAGCAGCAGCCTGTGACACCCTTGGTGCAAGGGGATTGATGCCTTGAATAGCTTTTGGTGGCAGAATGGACATGGCTCTGAGCAGCCAGTGAAGATGGGAATTCAGACAAATGCTTGTGGGCAGAGGGCAGAGGAGACTCAGAAGGGAGACTGCATTAATCAGTATTTCTGTTTGCACTGAGGGAGATCCAGGCTGGAAAGCCTCTGCAGTGCCTTCTTTGAGAATGCTTATTCTATTAATTACTAATTACTGACACTAATGAAGAGAAGGAAGATATGCTTCCAAGTATGATTAGAAAATCAGTGCTTGGGAGCTAACTCAATGGACCTGCAACGACTTCCTTGACTTCTCAGTATGAAATTGGATACCTCTTGTCACCTTTTTATGGCATGCTTCTGAAGAATTTATGTGAGCTGAAATGAAATAAAATATTAACCTTATTAAGACAAAAAGTATTAGGCTGAAACAATCATATGAAAGATATCTACAAACTGTCTGGTTCTCTGTGGAAGCTTACTTCAAGAACACATATTTATCTAGCGGTTTTAACTGCAGTGCTTTTATTTGATACATGAATCCTGAACAGCATTTACTTGTTCTTCCTCTAAATGCAAGGAAGTAACAAAAAAGACATGAAAAATAAGCAGAAACCCCATAATTCCAGGAAAGGTAGCTGCAACTTATTCCATGTTTACTGGTTTTACCATATCCAACTACTGCAGTCATCTGGCAGTCAGCTGCTCCCAGAGAAGAGAGGATTGAGGATATTTGAGAGGTTCTACTCAGCAGACACCCAGCAGACCCACGAGCCTTTCATTACATTTTTCTCTTCCCTGTCCAGTTGATGAGGTGAGTGACAGAGTGACTTTAGGCACTGGCACCCAGTGTCCAGCCAGGGACAGCCCACCACACTGTCCTAGCTGCATTTCTAAAGCAACAACAAAAAAAAAGCATACACGTTGACTTTAGCAGCTAAATTTCTTTTGTAATGCTTGGAATATTAAGTGAAAGATTTTGATGTTCGCTCTTTGAAAGTGACTGCAGTAGAAGTCACTGACAGGGAAAAGAAAAAACAACCCTACACCGAAATTGCTGTTTGGCAGGTACCAAGCACTCTCAGCTTTCAGTCACCTGTGTAGCTGAGTGGAGAGAAGGTCACAGCCTTCCGCAGGCTGGTAGTGCCTGGTGCAGCTCTGGCCAGAGACAGGGAGCAGAGTGACACCCTGCTCAGCCCAGCACTTGATCTGGTGCCCATGGAGAGAGGAGATCAGAAGTGGTGAGATATTTGTTTTTAATGCTTGGCTATGAACCACACTTTGCTGAGATATTTTTGTCACCCTTTTCTCCCTTTTGCTCCTTTTTGTTTTGTTAGGGCTCTTAGATCATAGCTCTGAGACACAAACAATCAGTTATGGTATATCTTTACAGTGTCTAATACAATGATATTCTGAATATAGCCTAATATTTCATTTACTACAGTATAAATTATACCCCTCTAACAAATTTTGGGACTATAAAGGAACATCCATTATTTCTGTGTTATCTCAGCTAAAATTCTTGTGCTGCATTATACCACATTTCTCATCCCTGTTATTTAGAGTAATTTACAACAAATGTGATGTGAAACTTCAGAGAAATCCCAAGCAATGTATTTTATGTTGTCTGACAGCAAAAAAATGCATTTATTTGAACACCCAAATAACATAATCTACTCCTAGTGCATGTAAAGCTCAAACAAATGCTCCTGTTCGTACAGTAAAAAACCCAGAAGTGGGCAGATCTTATTTACCATAAAGGAAGGCCTACTGACCTAAAAGCCTTCAGTCTCAGCGTATCTGTGCTGACCATTTGCCCTTCCTCTGGAAGCAGTGGAGCTGCAAAGGGACAAGCAAAGAGGCAAGCAAAGGGACAAGCTGTCAGTGTCTCAGCACCCTCTGCACCTGCACAGCTCCCAGCACAGACTAGGTGAGACAAGTGTGACCAGTCAATGGGAACATTCTCACACCTCAGCAAAGGCCTTGGGGACCTGGACTGACTTTCTGTCCCTCTATTGGATGTGTTGACCATGTGTACATTTGTTTGAAGAATTCAAGCTCACCCTCTGCCCATTCAATCATTAAGGGAAATGAGAAAATCCTCTGTGTGGATCATCTTTTCTGTTTTTACAGCACTCACCAATAGATGCAGTGGAGTAATCCCAGCAAAGCTAGGTATCACCAGTGCAGGAAGAACAAATAACGAGAGCTACAGAACAGTTAAGAGTGTTTGTTCCTGTGCTTTGGTGGAGTAGATGAAGTGTGGGTCTCTTGTAAAATATGCTTGTGTACTTGGACCCTTTACATTCTGCACTCACTCTTCTGCAATCTGCTTACCATGACAAAAGTCACCAGATGCAAAGTGCTGTGATAATGAGAGAGCTGTAGGTAACTTCCAGTCAGTCCCCCGTGGCACATTTGGAGTTTACTAGCCATAGGATATAGTGACTTCTCCATGCAATTGCCGCTGACTCCACATTTCTCCTTCAGGAAATATATGCAACCATTAGAAAATAAAATTCAGGTTTACCTTAAAGGAGTGCTGACCACATCCCTGTTTGTGTGCCTCTTATTTATCCACCTTGCAATCTTGGGAAATCAGAGTATTGGCTTTTGTTACAGTAATCTCACTGCTGGAAGCAACCTTCGTTTGGCTATTGGAAATTTTATGTAATTAGTAATTTGTGGCTCCTAATTTTCTCAGACACTTTTTGCAAGTGAAGCTGCAAATAACATCATGCCAAATATTAAACCTCTGGATGCAGCATATGCAGCCTTTCACAGACCAAAAGTATACCTCTTTAGGAGTTTTACTCCGCTAACAAATGTTTCACAAGAATGATTTCTCTGTATGTAAAGTGCTAGCATAAATTATAATATAGTAGATTTAATAATTAATATTTTTTATTATAGGGGTTTTTTACCGTTGTGTTTTTATCAGTTAGTGAATGTATTACTGTAGTAATAGTTTTATTCCTCCTGAGACACACATCTGGAATTACTTCATGGGGTAAAGTTTTCAAAGCTATGCCACATGTTTCTTTTTTTCAGTTGTTTGCAAGTTGCCCAGGTTACCTCTGGTAACACTGTATGCAAGATAGAGAGACATTAAACCCTTTCAGCCATCTTGTGACATTACCCTTAAATTATCGTTCCTGTTTTCAAGAGGAAGAGGAATGTGCTTAACATTTCCTTTCATTTTGTTCTGCTTTTAAGTATCCCTAACACTGTGCCAGAATTAAAGTCAAAAGTTAACACCATACTAATGGGGTTAATGTGTGGTCAAAGTCTGCATTTTTTTCTGCCAGAAAAGCATTTGACATTATTCTTGCTGAATAAAGACAGTCAGCAGTGATAAGTTACAAGCCTGCAGCTCTGAAAAGGAAAGCCAGGCTGTTTGCACACACTGATTGCTGTATTTCTTTGATCCAGGCAGGGCAGCCTGTGCCAAGAGCTGGTTTTATTCGTACTTCCAAGTGCCATGCTGCTGCTTTGCAGTGCAAGGAGCACTCGGAGGCACAAGAGCCTCAGGTATAAATATAATGATGTGACTGTTTATTCTCTGCCTTGATTCACTGTAACTCTATTCCAGCTTCATCCCAGCTGATTTCCATGGTGTTGTATTGCCCTCGGCCTGGCAGCAGCGTGGTGATGGATCGGGAATTCTTTTCCCCAGTTTGCAGTGCACAACAGTGAATTTTCAGGTAGCCTGTTCAGAGACCTCTGCTTTCCCTTAGGCTGTTAAGACAGATGAGGATGAACAGGAGCCAAAAGGAAAGGCAAATCCTAGAGAGAAGCCACCTGCCCTTTTTTCACCTCCTCGCAGAAGTCTTGCAGTAGTGATACTCTGAGCTCCGGAGCTGGCTGGAAAGGTTCAGCTGAGTTTAAGAAGGAAACATTTTGCAATCCATTGTTACCCATCAGGAACTCAGTACAAAAGGGAGACAACAGTGATGATGTTCCTCTGGTTTGCTTTCTACCCTGGCTTCTGCCCAGAGGGAGAATTGGGAGGGATGATGGTGCAGCCATGGCACTGGGAATCAAGGGGAGGGTTGATGTCTGTGGTCTCAAGGACATGAGGGTGGGGAGTCAGGATATCCATACAGCTGCTAGGAACTTCCTAGGGCTCCAGGAGGTGCTACAGACAAATGCTTTAAATTATTTTTGCCTTTCAAGGACTGGCAAGTCTCACCTACAGTATTGACATCAGCATTAGATCCCTGGCTCTGGGAGTCAGACTCTTTCAGCTCTGTGCCCAATTTTTTTAGAGAAAACATCATCCAGAGGCCATATTAGCCATACAAAGAAGGGGTTTTGAGGAGCTAATGTGGGTGCTTCTCAGATCTTCAGCTTGCCCTTAAAGCAAAATTAATTACTTAATTAAATCAGACATATGCAGGTTCTCTCCATGGAGGGCTTTGCTGTGGAAGTGTGGATTTGGACCAGGAGGCAGCACCAGGGCACCTCCTTGACCAACCCTGTCCTTCAGACCCCATCAAGATGGGCCAGGCTGGGCTGGGGATGGTGACCAGGGTCAGTGAGAGCCCAGCCATCTGTAGGCACCCTGGGGCTCAGCCAGGAAAGAATGCCCTGGGATGAGATGGGATAGGATAGGATGGGATGGGGATGGGATTAGGGCAGTGCTGGCTCAGCAGGGCTCAGGGCCAGGCAGGGCCAGGGCTGCAGCACCCAGTCTGCATATCAAAGAAGTTCTCATTACCAAATGAAACAGAATGTTAGGGTTAATCCAGTAGAGAAGGCGTACTTAATTAATTTCTACTGAGGTCTGCTGGGAAATTCTTCTAAGGTCTGTTAATTCTTACTGAGATTTGATCAGCAGGAAGAAATGCACTGGTTCTGCTCTGCCTTCACAATTTGCAGTCACTTTCTGAGGGAGCAGGGTAATGGAAGGAACTCCCAGGCTCCCTGCAGATAAGGTGAGGTTTGGGTAAAATGTGCTCATGAGCAGGATGAGAAGCTGCTATGGGAGTACCAGAACAGCACTGTCTTCAGTGACGTAAATGAAAGTCACAGGTGAGAGCATAAATAAAAATGAATGGTTTGTTCCACATTATAATTTTTTTCCAGCAGAAAAGCCTGCTTAGCAGGTTCCTGATCTCTCCCTTGTCTCACCTCCATCAAGGCAATGACCACCACAATTTCCCAGCCCTTAAGCCAAGCTGCTGCAGCTCTTTATGGAGACACTCCTTGAACCCAGTCAGTGAAATAATTTTTTTAAACAAATTAGGAAAAGAAAAAGGAACTATTTCAAGTGTAGCCACATATGAAGCACAATGAGCACTTACAGGACCATGGTTCAGGGAAAGTGGAACAGGGCAAACAACAGTAAAACCCTTCTATGAGCCTCACTCTTAGAGCAATCTGGCACAGAAACACCCAAATGACCACAACTCCCAACAGAAATTCCTCCAGATCATTGTATCACCTTGGGTGCCACATGCTTCCCATTATAAACCCCAATATTATGTTGCTTCTCAAAATCATTGCACTTCCTCCAAGCAGACCAGAACTGCAGATGCTGGAAGGATGAATCTGCTCAAAATTATTAATCTACAATAAGTCAGGTGTTTCCAAACACAAGGGCATAAGGGATGCTTTAACCCTATGAAACTGTTCTAGAAGCCCTTCCTTTGGGGGAGGTTTCAAATTCAAAATTCCCCTATCTTACAGAACCCTGATTCACACCCCACACAGTTACTAGGGGCCAAGGAATTGAGGCATATATAGAGACAGCCCTATTAAGGTTACATGTGCAGCATTAATTCTGGCATTTCCTAGTTTTTGCATGTTTGCCTGAACAAGCATGATCTGCTGTCCTGTGGGCTGCTGGAGGGAACCAGATCTCAGTCACCCAGTCTGTCTTCACATAACTTCATTAGCTCTGCATGCCTGTTATAGAAGTGTCTAAATCAAAGTTATTCATGTGAAGAGAAAGCAACAGCTTTAGCTGAAAGCAAACTTTCTCTGATTGCATACAAGGTAATCTACATCCTAAGTTAAGAACAAGAACTGCTGTTATCAATATATCTAGTGACAGCTCACTGTGCTATCCAATTGGTTTGGTTGCTTTGTTTCAAGAGCCAGCCAGGGGCTAAATTAATCCAGCTAACATTGCTTGTGCTTTTAATCCAAATTCAGCAAAAGCTGAATTTCAGACTTCTAAAAGTGAAAGACAAGCATCTATCCATCAGTGGTACTACCTAACTGCCCATACTGGGTAACTGTGGAAATATTAGCAGACAATACATTTAATTTCTAAGGCTGAACAATCAGGAACCATTACAGGAATATGGAAGACACAAGTAAAGCAATTAAGATAAGTGGAATGTCTGTCATTATTTGTATCAAACAAGTGAACTATTCAGAAAGATGGGCCAAGTTGGCAAACTTGCTCAAAATAAATGACCAATGCATCTTTCCATGTGTGCTTACTGAAACTCAGGCACTGCTAGCTGGGCTGGCTCCTTTTCAGCCCACTCCTGTGGCACTCAGCTCCTGTTTAAATAAGAACATTACTTGTTTTGAGTTAAGTGAAAGCTAAACTGACAGTCACAAATGTAAAGTAAATGACTAAATTTTGTTTGTAGAGAAAGCTGAGCACTTATTTGCAAACACATAAGGAAGAAGTGGCTTCTCTTCAGTGGAACTGCTCCAATGTGGGTAGTTACTCTTTTGCTGAAGTGTTCACAAGATCAGATCACAACATCCAGAAACTCAGCTGCTACACCCAAACATTTTTCCCACAGCACCCAGTTCTTAGTCACTGCTCTCTAGGGAGAGCAGACGGTGTAGAGCAGAAGTCATTGTGGTCAGTTTGTGACTTATTTAGTAAAAGAACTTATCTTGCTCATTTTCCATGATTCATATTTCAAGACTGCATTATTATTTTCTTTCAGACTATATTTATGCTAAATCAAGAGCTGCAGAAAGGCTTGTCATTTGTTCTAAAGCCCAGTGTGAGAACACCAACCTCACAAATGTACAGGGTAACACTTAATTTGGGATCAATACTATGAAGTTTATTAATGATCAGTGTTTTCAAAAGGTACAAATGGTTTGGGGTAGCTCCATCACAGAGATTCCTTCAGGCAGTGTGATACTCAAAAAGCTGGTCCTCCATCTTTCTTAGAAGCCAGTGGCTCCCTGAGACGTGTCAGAAGGGTCTCCTGAAACCTCATGCCACTTTGGAATATCTTTGCCAGTTATTTTAGTTATCCTGTAGAGAAAATGCCCTTTCTAACCTGCTGCTGTTTGCTACCACCCCTATGGAGCCTGCAGAGCTTTTACAGGCAGGTAAATAATGACAATTTTCCCTGTCATAATGTTTATTTAGCCAGTAGTTAACCAACTGGTAGTGGGCAGTCTTAAGACCAATACTCATTCAATTCATGAGCCTGAAGGAGAAGTAAAAGGTAGCTCTGGAACAGCTGCATAGCCATTCCCAGCAGGTTCCAGCAGAGAGACCAGCCCCTCTGCCTGCTCACTGCTGCCCAGGGAACCTCCCTGACCCCCAGGGCACCTGGGAGGAACTGAGGGAAGAAGCAGTTCCAGCAGCTTACAGGAGCCACTGGCTCTGCAGAAATATTCATTAAACAACATAAAATTTACACTACCAAACACACCAGGAGAGCTGTGGAAAAAATGCAGTAACATTTTTTAAATGGTCAATTCATTCAAAAAATATACATTGGCAGGAGGAGGGGAAGTAGTTTAATAATTTTAATGGCCAATACTTAAGAAAAGATTAAAGGTCTAATACATTAAAAAGGAAACTCTGCTGATGGTAATCAGTTTTTCTGCTTTTATGCATCATTTTGTTCCGTGTTTGTGTATGAAATGAGGTGGGGAGGTGGGGTGCGGAAATTTGAAGATTTAAGGAGATTACTGCTTTCATGAGAGTGTTTTATTGCACTTCGGCAGTTCTGGATTTAACCAGAAAATCCAATTGTGGAAAAAGGATGAAACAATCTGTTTTTCCTCTAATCAATCACAAGGTTGCAGGACACATTAAAATAAATTTGCGACTGCCATTCTTCTTCCTTTCCACTGCTGTCATAGCAAATGATGATCCAAAAGCTGACTGACACTTCTCAGATCAGCCCTGATGCCTGCTGCCCTCCTCCTTTTACCAATTCTTATGATTACAAAAAAAATAACTTCAGAGCTATTGTGAGAACATGGAGAAAAGCCTTCTGGCAGATCAAGAATTTTAATACCAATAAAAACTTAACCCACAAATATCAGCAAAATTACCATCAGTCACACGAAGCAGTATGAACAGAGTAACACACACTGTGAAATATTCCTCCTAGCTTTTGCCTACAGCTGTCTGCTATTCCTAAGCTACCTCAGATAAAGCAAGTAGCAATGAAAAGCACAAGTAATGTGCTCAGATCAATACAGATTGCAGATTCATTCCCTGAAACTGGAACAAACAGGAGCGGCGCAAGCTACCATGCTCCTGAGCAAAGTCTCAGATCCAAGGCAAGTAGAATTTAATGCCCCAGTTCAGGACACCAGAAATGTGCCTCACATGTGGACCACTGGCAGACTGCCTGTGGTACCCAGTCAAGCTGGCTCCTGTGACTGCCATGGAAATACACAGCAATGCTGAGGTACAGCTCATCGTCCTGCACACAGGAATCTCGACTGGAACCATCTAGGCTGTAAGGGAGTGTTAAAGGCTCTACAGCAAATCCCTGCTGAGGAAGCTTTCTCTTCTGCTGAGACCAGGTATAGAACAGATAATTGGTATTTAGGAGGTTAAATTTAGATTAATTCTATCTAACATTGACTTTTAGGAGAAGCAGTTATTTAGTTACTACCGTGCCAGTGATCCAAAATGAGACCTTTGCAAGTGTGGAAGATTACAGACTGAATTTTAGTTGATTGAGGTAATTAACACCATCTTTGGACAGCAATTTACAGTATCTCCCTTATTCCTAAGTGTTGCTGTGGTTTGTGTCCCTAAAACCCTTTTCCCTAAAACCCCTACCCTCTTAGGAAGCCTTGGAAGGNAAGTTGAGCACGAGCAGCGACAACTAAGAACAGTTTTCCCCTGTCCACCACAGATAGATCTCTGAACCTGCTCACAAGAGGAAGGTCCTCCCACACATTTTTTTTTTTCTGGGAGCTATTCCCTGATTCTGGCAAAGCTTGTGGACTTGAACTCAATGCAGCATCTGCACCTGGGTTGTACAGCTGTGACATGGATGAAACAAAATCCCTTGGAGGATTTCAGTAACAAAGAAACCCATCTAGGCATGTAAACAGACCAACAGTGAAAGGCTCTGTGACCTGACAAGAAGTCATTAGGATTTGTGAGGGCTCACAGCCATGCCTGTGAGCACTGGTATTAGATGGTACTGAGCAATTACCTTTTTGCTAATGTCCAGATAACAATTACTTGGCAAAGTGAAAACCATTGGCAGGTATGGAAAAAAGTGCTGTGTTAGATTCTGTGTGGTGTTTGCTCTCTGTCATGTTTTCTAGAGCCTTCTCATTTATCTTTTCTCTAGTGTCTTCCATGAACCCGTTATAAAAGTGGTGTACAAAGGTTAAAAATATAGAGTCTCTCATGCTTCAATGAAAATGTTCAGGTGTAACACTGAAAAAAGTAGTTGAAAAAAATCTTTGCTTTCCAGCATGGAAATAAATGCTGTAAAAGATAGTTAGGCAAAATACTACAGCCTGTTGCTTCTCAAAAAAAAAGCAGCAGTGGTCAGGAAGGTTTTGCTGAGTAACATTTTAGTGAAGGAGAGGAAGGGAAACTGAAAAATAAGCAGCAGAGCACACAGAGACAGCTTAAAGAAGCACTGGGACTGTGGCCTTGAGAGAAGTCTTCAGACAAAATTCTGGGCTGAGAGCTGAGTAGCAGAGGGCTGAGAACATTAAAAAAAAAAAAATCACCTGTCTGATTTCTCCCATGTGCAAATGAATGGCTGTGGTACATGTTTTGTGTAAAATACACACCAAAAGAATTATCAGCAAAGATAACAACTCTGCAGATTGTTTCTAGCTCTAATTAAGTCACATCCTTGAAAATTAAGTAAACTTTCAAGCAAGGAGTAAGACCAAATCATAAATATGGCTTTATATGGGACACAATTTTTCTACTGTTCATTCAGTACAATCTTATGCTTGTTTGTATCCTTCATAAAAATAGTAAAGATATCCCAAGGTTCAATCATATGGATATATGGTTACTATATGTTACTATATGTTACTTCTAAAGTGCTGACCACATTATGACACATTTATCATACACTTTCTTTTCTGCGCAAGAACTGCATTTAACTTCATCAATTCAATTTCATTTAAAAAAGACTAAGCCAGCATATTGAACTGATTTCTGGCACAATGGTAAGATTTTTTTTCTTTACTGTCATTTTAATTCATTATATTACTGTGCTATTTTTAAAAGGTCTCATTTATTTTGTACATTGCTGTTCCATAGATTAACAGTTGGAAACTAAAGATTAATTTACAGGAAAAGCAAGGAAGGTAGCAAGGTGTAGTGATAGGAGTTATCTTTAGAGTAATTTTAGGTAATATACCACAAGATCTTTACCATGGCATATTCCCTGCAGTTTTGATTTTAAACTTTTAAAGGCAGGGGCTAACTATTCTTGACACTTCTGAAATAACATAAGTATACCATGTCTTATGCTAAATTACAGCTTCATTCTATTTTATCAAATACATTGCATGGTAAATTCTGCTTACAGTTTAAAAGGGGGAAACGAATTACTCTAAAGTACCAATAATAAAGCTCAGAGTAGAACATTACAATATTTCAGTTACAATTACAAAAGCCAACCCCCCTCTTCCCCAGTGCAGGTGAACAGCAGCTGAAATTTATCATGACCTGATGGCTGTTCAGTGGACCATGTGAAAGGAATTAACTTGTCTGTCCAGTTTGGAGCTGAAAACTCTCTGTATTCCAGAACCTGCCACCAAACCTGGCACATTCATTGGCAGATATCAAGGGTTGGGTGGGTGCTGATGACACCAGTATTGCTGACAGACTAAGTGCAGAAGTTGATTTGTCAGACAAGGTGGCAAAAGCATTCAGAAGTTTTAAAAAATACCAGAAAACAAACAAATAACTAAACAAACAACCAGCAGGCAGTTACAGTCTTTGCACAAATTTTCCCAATTCTTTTTTACGTGGAGTTGTGGGACTGGGCACTGAAAAAAAGAAACCCTGTCTCTAAAAGAATTATATTCCCACAAGCATGGGTTATGGTCTTGGGGCAGAAATTAATGGGTGAGATTCTCTGGCCTGTGTGATACAAGAGGTTAAACAAAGCGACCACGATGGTCCCTCTGGCCTTCTAAATCTAGGCATCTAAGATCAGTAAATGGAAATCAAACTGTTTGCAAAATCAGGCAGTGTCTCTTTTTGTTTGGTCTACACAGTGACATCTGCATTTGACATTTTATGCAATAAAATAATACAGAGGTGAATATGCTATTCTGCATGTGTGTGAGCATGATCCCTTCCCACAGAAAACTTTTTGCATCCTAGACTGTATGACACGACCTGTTTTAGGTCCCCTTCTGCTGTCAGTATGGCAGACAGCACTTTATCACTTGAGTAATGAAACTGTGAGAGGAAGCAAAATAGATCCGTCAATGCTCTGTGGATTTTAGGCTTGCACTTGAGGAGTACATGAGCAAAGGCAAGGTTATTCTCTCTCTCTCCCTCTTCTTATCCTCTCTTCTCTCATTCTGATGTATGATCATGTTCCTTGGATCATCAAAATAAACGAGGAGCAATTTCTTCAGCAGGATTAGGAAAGGCTGAATGGGGCTCTGAGCACCCAGGTCTAGTGGAAGTTGTCCCAGCCCACAGCACAGGGATGGGGACTAGATGATCTTTAAGGTCCCTTCCAACCCAGGCCATTCTGTGGTTCTATGATTCTATGACTATACATGTCATAGAACTATACAGTTCTATACAGAACTACCAGTTTTCCAACCATTGTCAACAAAATTAATTTTACCTGACAGTCCTCCCAACTGTTCTGTTGGCCATGATGGAGTGGCACCAAAAACACAGATTTAGTTTGGAGAGGCTGGATTTTCTTGTACTAAGGCTTTGATTTTTTTCAAATGAGAAAAATTCCATTAAAAAAAAAAGCCATAATACTGTCAGTTGGATAGAAGATAGCACTGCAAACACAAATTGATAGACTACCTATCCAAGTGAAGCATACAATTAGTTCTGAATACCTTTCTTTCAAAATTATACTGATAATTGGCAATCTTATTCACCTGAGTTTGCATTTGGCTAAATGACTGAGAATTCTATTAACTGATGCATTTTTTTAAAGTTCATTTGCAAATAGCAGGATTTACTATTTGTGAGAGGCCAGTTTTCTTTCTATTAAAAAAAGAGAAAATTATTAAAACCATTCTTAAGGCATGATTCCCATTCCTAGCACACAATGTTTATCTCAAGATTTAGGATTTTGGAATAGGTTTAGGAGTTGCTACTTGAACTATGTGAACAGCAATACCTCCCTATATTTTCTTAACCATCTTTTTTCTTCACTTAGCTCCTGCTTATTTCTTTTCCTCCTCCCCCTGTATGCTGGCACCACTCTGCATCTGGTCATGCTGGGAAGCAGCCTTAAGAACTGGCAGGGCTTAAAAACCCAGCCTAAACTGAACAAACCATAAAACCCAAACAGTAAAAGGAAAAAACAACTCTTTTCAAAACTTATTTTCCAGGATCAGGGTGCTCATGGGGCAATGGACAGAGCCATTCTGGCAGATCAGAGGAAGATTACACACGGGGCAGGACTCCTGTGATCTGCTCCAACTGGAACCTCTGCCTGGAAATAAGGTGCCTGGACTGTCTTCAGGCTTAGGGGGTGACTGATGTCAGGAGATAATTTCAGCCTCTCTAGTTTTGCATGACAGGTATTCACCCTCTCCATACTTCAGTGAACTGGGCCATTTTCTGCTCACCCTCGCTATCCCATGACAGTTTGCCACAAGTAGGTTCAGAATTTGATGGCCAAGTTATTCTTTGAAATGTACTTTATTGCCACTAATGAAAACTCCAAAAAGTAGGAAAGATCTGCACTGTGGACCAGATGCTACCTGCAGTGAAGCAGAGAATACACCCTTAGTACAGGACAGAACTGGCTATTATCCCTCCAAGCTGTTCTCAATGTCTTCTGTTAGTCTGGAAGGGAACAGGATAACGGAAAGTTTTGGATTTAGCAAAATAATATCTCTGAGGAACAGTTTTACAGATCACAAACTTGGCTTCTGTTTCTCCTCTTAGAACACATGGCCATATGATGACCTATGCCAGGTACTTCCTGGGAAGGTGTGGAGGGGAAAGTTTTAAAGCCTATTTTAATCCTTCCCCTCGGTGACACCTCATTGTTTCAGACTTGTAGTGATAAATGTGATAATGAGTAATGACATCTATTCATGGAACGTGTGAAAACAGGTCTGAAATGTCAGGATTTAGCGTGAGGAAAATGTGTCTCCAGCAAGGTCAGCTGCATTGACTTACTTCAGCCCATCCCTCATTAAAACACAGCCTGGATTTCTCTTAAGTCTGGGCAGAGCACATACTCAGTCTCTCTGTCTCCTTCCCCCTATGCCTGGAGTTTTTTTAGATGGTGCTCAAAGGCCAAATTATGGGAATTTTCAAACTCATTGTTCCCCATTAAAATGCTAATTCTGCCTGTGATTCCTACTGTTTAATCCCTTGAGTGCTCTAGGACATGCAAGACAGAGTGCACATTCTGTGAAAGAGTGCTCACCCCATGTGTTTCCCTGTCCCACTGCCAACAGCCAGCCAGGATGAATGGTGTGGCTTGGCGAGGGGACAAGAGGCTTCAGCAAGGTGCAGCAAATGAGCTGAACCCACTTGTCACACTGACTGTGCTTCTGGTGTTACGTGCATGCACCTCTTCTCCTCCACGCTGACTTGCAGTGCCCATCACCAGAGTGCCCGAGTGCTTTCTGATAGTGCAGCAACCACAGCAGCCAACATCTGACACATCCTTCTCCTCTCATCCTGCCCCCAGTAAAAAAGCCTGTGCAGGGAAAAACCTTTGGTAAAGGGAATTATTTTTTATGAGAGCAAGATAGGGAAGGCTGATGGCTTGTAAAGTCTTTATTAGTGTACATGTTGTTGTAAATTTATACGGGGCAGGGGTTGTGGTCAGAAAATGCACTTGGAGCAGAGGGCTGTGAAAGGATATGGTGGTTCACAGCCTCTGGGGCATTTGACTCTACAGGGCTGGACTCCAGTGGAAAGATTTGATCTGAACACCGCTGTGCCATAGACTTAGAAGTGCCAACTACAGACCTCGTATATTGGAGTGAGACCAAGATTTTGAATCTGACAGCCAAAATACGACCAGTGGTCAGCACCAACAGCAACAAGCTGACCCTGTGTGGGTAACTACCATTAGATGACTTAATTGTGCTGCTCCATTGGTTTTGGTTTAACTTTTGTAGACCTTAAGGCAGGTGAGACTAGACACTGATATTTGCTTCCAAAGGAAAATGAAGATTTCACATTTTCACCTAGAAAACAGGATCTTTCCACTTACCATGAACAGGAATGGACTTCATTTGCCACTTATGCATGTGCCTGGCAGAAATAAAGATGCCTTCTTTGCAAGAAGAGGAAAGAAATCACAGATAATGAATTAAAATCTCCGTGACTGAACTATTTTCTGCAAGACTGTGTATTCTCATTTTTGTTCTGATACCTATCACTGTAGAAGACATCTTTGTTCTACTGTATAATATTTTGCCAGAATAGGACTAGTGTTGTTTACAATCATGATCCAAGGATACAAGTGAGGAAAGGGAGAGGATGTAACATTTATTAAGTCAGATAATGTTCTGGGAATTATGCTTTTGGATTTGGCCTTGAGGGATGACAAGTTCAAAAGCATCTCCATTTTATTCAAATTTATCTGTTTGTCTAGGAAAATATGTACTTTCTTCCAAAATACTGCTATTAAACTCTACTTATATTTTTCATGACTATATCTAGTTTTTTATGTCCCTGTTAAACCAGTGATAGTTCTTCTTGCTCCTTTGACTTCAGTAATTTCTTTATACTTCCTGAATAATTTGGGTTTTATTCCATAATAAAATTATCACCCATGATTGCCAGCCATTGCCTGAGAAGACTCTGCAATACTGCATACATGCTCACTAGCTAGTATTAAACTGTATTTTGGCCTACTGTGTCTTTTTTGTTTGCTTTATATAGATTCATTCTGATTATCTCTGCCTTAAATTAACACTCAGGAACTTTGGCTATATCCAGCTAAAATTATATTTCTTCATATCCAAGTAGGCAGATAACAGAATTTAGTTCTTAGGTTTGAACGTAACTCAAGGAGCCTTGCAACTGGATTGTGTTGGTCTCTGGAAATGTGCACTCCTTGAATTCATCCACAGGAGCATTCCTTTCTAACCAGTGCCCATTGTACAGACCATCCAGGTCATCCGCCATCAGGTAATTAACACTAAGGTGATCAGCTTATTTTTTAACAATGACAGGTATCTTCTTCTTAAGTTCATCAAGAAAGGCAAATTACTTAATTAGTATTGTAAGGTCTGGATAATAGTTTGCTTTCTCTAAGCTTAGGTCTGCCTAAAAAGCAATTACAAGAAAAAAATCATAAAATTGCATTTAGCGGTAAATATTTTACATATTTTATTATGCTACTGAAAGCATAAATATCTGTAAAACTGTTGTACACAAATACAAAATATCATCCTTGAAAGGCAAAAAATATACAGAATGTTAAACCACCATTTTTGTTGTTGTTGTTATTTCATATGGTTTATTACAATCATTCCTTTTTCCTTAATTGCAGTTGGGACATGGTAAAAAATCTGCTAGACACAGGCAAAACATCAAATCATCACCCTGTGTTTGTGACTCAAACCCATATTAGTGAGGCAGGATCTGGCTTTAACATAAATGTAGCAGGGATGTAAGAACATGTTATAACTTCGATATATAAGTAGACATTGCTCAATCAAGTCTGTGCTGTTTAGTAAGTGTTTAAAGACTGCACAAACTGATGAATTCACAATATATTGCCTTCATAATTTTGATAGACTGCACCCATTGGGTGCTATAGTTTGTAGCGTCATAGGGAGCAGCCATGTGACTATAATGTTCATGAGGAGGAGAAAAAAAAAACCAAACAAACCCAGGTTTGCTAACACATCTTTTATTGGTCTAATTCTCTCAGGCCACCTGTTCTGTGGCTGCATAAAACCAAACAGCTGTGAACCCCGTGAACTCCAGCAAAGTGCATAAATCCAACACTGCAGATCAGGAGCCTGGATGTGACCTAACTCCAGTTTCAGAAGCAAAACAAATAAAAACCAAAGTGGTGTTTGCATGACATTTTTAGTGGCCTGAAAATCTGCCCTATCATGTTGCACCTAATCTGCAGCTGACAGCATGTCCTGATCGTGCCCTGCCCTTCCAGCCAGCCCCATGGCACCCCCAGCTCCCTGGCAGGGAATCCAGTCCTCTGGCACCAGTTCCAGCGCGTTTTGTTCAGGCCGAGCTGGGTGATTAATTCAGCTGGCCTTGCAGCCACACAATCATTATATCTGCTGGAGGAAAGGCAGAGGGAGCACACAGCCAGGTACAAGCAGATTGATGGGGGACATTAGCCCTTTCATTAGCATTTCCCCATTAAATGGGGCAGGTTAACATGAAAATGGATGCTGAGAAAAAGCAACACTTCATTTCCCCGGTGTTTCAATAATCTATATAAAGCTCTAACAAATTCCCACACTCACTAAAGTCAAAATAAAACAATGTGGCCACAGGTGAGAATCATAAACTTTTGAGTGTGAATGTGTCAAAACTAGGGCAGAATGACAGAAAAAGGTGAAGATTTGTTCTAGAGTGCAACAGTATGTATAAAATATTACACATGTGTCAAAACAGAGTGAGATTTTCCATGCACTTTAGTTCAATCTCACAGCTTGGTTAATTGATTTGGATGCTGCTTTAAAAATCTGCTTCCCATTTAAAGCTAAAGACAGCACATTTGAGACTTCACACGAGTCCGTCAGCATTGACCTCATTCACACATTTTATAAAGTAACCACTCGGACAGCACGGACCGAAGGACAGGGTCCCAAAGTCTTTATGTGAGAGCTGAGTGTGTCATTTCAAAGAAAAGAGAGTCCTCTAGCGGACAATTCCAAGTTTTACTCTCCACATAGCATTTGTGGGATTGAACTTTCACCTGCGTTTGTAATGCAAAAAATACCCCAGCTTACAAGCCTGTACTGAAGGTACAGTCAACATTTTAATCCTACAAGTTCGTGCTCATTGTCAGCTTCTTTGAAAACGTTTCTGGCTCTTTTTACTTGGTTTTTTTTTGTTCTTTGCTCGCTTATTTGTTTTGGTCTGATTTTAAGGAGATTACAGCTGTATTAGGAATCAACAAATATATACACACTTTAGTAATCCTATTTTTTCTGCTATTAACAAAGAAGTGTCATCTGATAAAGAATGGGAAGGAATCACTTGTTTTATGTGACTCTCCCAACAACATGAACGATCAAATGGAGCATTGGCAAATTGCTCAAACTTGCAAATAGCAAATGTGCTTCCAGGAACAAGAATCACAAGTAAAGTACCAGCAGCAGAAAGTTAAATTAGCAATGAATATCAATCACAATGAAGCACTCAACCAGCTCTCAATGTGACACAACTCGAAGGGACACAATGTACTTTGAAAGGGCACTGATGTAATAGGATGAGACACGGTGACCTTTGTATGGTTGCCTTATTTGCTACACAGGCAGCAATCAAGCAACTATAAACAGCCCTGAGATTTCGTTCCTGACCTCTCCTGAACATTTTTCATTTAATAACGTGTCAGTGGCTTTTACATTGTCCCTTCCTGTTTGGACTGCACAGAGGTGGGGAAAAGAGAGACCAAGACAGATGGCAAAAGCCTGATCTGGTGGAGAAAGGCTCTCCCCTGTGAAAGACCTCTGTGAGTTACAGGGTTTAGGAGACAGAACCTGTGCTCGCGTCAAGAAGAGGAGCCAAAGCAGTTCAGTTCATATTCTCTTCATTTTTCTCTGACATATTTCATCTCAGTCTGATATTCCTGTTACCAATCTCCTATCTATCTCACACCAGATAGGGAATTTCCTGTGAAGGGTGCAGCCTTTATCGTACCAAAGGTATTGACAACTCCTGCAAATTTATCCCAAGACTTGCAATTTCTGGAAGTATTTGCAGAGACTAGCTGCCAGACCATAAAATTTCAAAACAATGTCAGCTTTAATTTAGGGAACAAAGGGGAAAGTAAAAAAGGATAAGAAAGAAATAAAATAAGTTGAAGTCTCCAAGTCTAGAGCATAAATGCAAAAATACAGAATACATGACTCTAAGTATTTTTCATACTTTTAAAGCCCTGTGGCACTACTGCTCTGAGGCTCGAGCTGTGATTTCCAAATGTCTGGAGCTGCCAGTTCTGTGCCTGTGATAATTTCTCTTGTGGAGACTTTATTCTCCACCACACAGCTCTGGCCACTTCTGAGTTGCAGGGCACAAAGTGAATTTGGCAGACAGCAAGATCTGTCTGTGTGCGTCAATCACGCTTCCTAAAATGTCTTTTCTTATTCATTACATCCAAATGCTTTGTGAGTAAACTAAGAGTGAATTGCAGAGCAGAGGATGTTCTAGTGGTTGGAGGGCACAGTTTGGTTAGAAAAATGGAGTAGGAACACCTAATTCTCACAGTATTTTTTTCCTCCTTGCCTCAAATGCTGAAGAACTGGGAAACATAATCTTCAGCAGTATTCCTGCACATTTGCTTTCCAGTATTGTACCTGTGCTATCTCTCCTTTCATTGTCTTCCAGGGTAGCTACATGCAATTTCTCATCTGGGCAGAAGTATTGGAAAATCTGAAAATGCAAAGAGAAAATAAGTGTAACACGGATTTTTTTCTTCTAAGTTCAATGACGATTAAATAACATAAAAAATAAAACATTATAAATACAGTCTTTACGTGATTTTTCTTCAACTGTATTCCTAATATTTTGCATCCTTTTCTTCTTTCTTATATTCTAGCAGATGGTATCTCTGGGTGGATGTGCAGAGACACAGGACTCTGGCAGTAACCTGTGTTCAGTCTCATTTGTTGTCATGAAAATTCTCATTAGGGTTAATTTCATCCAATGAGAAAATTGGAACCTAACTTAAATTATATGAGATTTCTCAAGTAAATTTTAGTTGGCAGCAAAGTATCCTGCCATTCCCATGGCTTCTTACTGAGTGTTCAGCTCATGAGTTTTCTGGGTCTCAAGCATTTCCAAAACTACTAACTGTATTCTAGCAGGCCTCATCTCCCTATTCAAAGCAGGAATAACAGCAATTCTTCATTGCCCCATCATTACCTTCATATGCTAAGCTTATGCCCAGCTTAATACTTCATTAAGAATGGAAGGCACACCTAACCTAAGGGGGCAGAGAAGAAAAAAAAAGGGATCTAGAAAGCTTTGAATAAATTGTAGAAAATGTACTTTGAGTTTTTTGAAGCCTAATTGTGCTGTGCTTCTAAGAGACTTTGAGTGCTTTTCCCACGGATCCTCTGAAGATTTGATCACTAAAAGGAAGGTAAATTAGATTACAGCATAAAGTGAAGTCTGCATTTGGTGCTTTGGGACTGCTTGTTACACGATGCCAGAGGTTTCCACAAGAGTGAACAAGCCATGAATGCAGCATTATCACAGACAGTAATACAAGCACAGCACAGAGTCACTGAGAGACAGCAAAGCTGATTTCGGGCCTTTTTCTCAATTTCTTAATATGGTTTTCTCCAGTGAAAGATAACTACTACCTCAGCTTTGACTGTTGGTGCCCTAGAAGCACCAGAAACCACTCCCTTGTACTCTGTTTTAAACCACTGGATTGCTCTCACCATCACCTCCTGGAATGATAGCTTTTCTACAAGCACTCCTAGACTGAGGTGTAGAAAGCAGAAAAATCAATTTTCAGTATGAAGGAGGGTTGTAAGCCTAAGTTTCAGTGGTGGACTGGTGTTGGGAGGTTAGGATTTTTTACTGTTTCTCAGGGAATTTCCTTCCCATTTGTTGGAAGACTGGAAGGTCCCCTGGAGCCAGAGCAGCACGCCTGCCAGAGCTCTTCTCTGGGATGAGGGAGAGGATCCGTCAAGGGCTATCCCAGTGGAGAAGGAAGATGATGATGATGATGATGACACTGAGAATAGGTATGTGTGAGGAAACAATTTCATTTTTATTTATGCCTCAACATTGTCTGGATTTTATGTTATAAATCCATTTTCTGACATGGGGTGAAAAATTACTGTCACTGTACATGTGTGGGGAGCCTCAACAGGTGCCATGTGCAGGAGGCAGCTCGGACACGGGACGGGGCAGGAGAGCACTGACATTGGGTCTCTAAGCAGACAGCCCGTTTAGAAAATGGAGGGAAGCTCTGTCTCTGGGGGGACTTTGCCTGACAGCCAGTCAGGGGAGAGAAAACTTCCTCCACTGGGCTACAAGAGACTCCCCTTAGAGCAAGGAAACTCCTGTTGCCTGGGAAAAGTTTCCCATAAAATCAAATAGCTGCACCATAACCGGGTTCCCACCATTTCGCTAACACACCTGGCAAAGCAGGTGTTATAAATGCACTGCAGCACTGTCCTGCTGCTGTTTCTGTTGGAAGTGTAATGTTTCTGACAAGGATCTTTCAGGCAGGTAAAAAGCTGCTTCTGATAATTGATAATTTCAGCGAGTTCTATGAACAGAATGTGACAATTTGCACCCAAGCAATATGCAGTGCTGCAATATTTTCAGAATTAAATTGGTTACTACTATTACTCAATATGCTTTTTTAACTGAAATGCCTTTTTTAAATAAAGAGAAAGCGTGGGGGAAAACTATATTAGATATATTAATCTGTTAATTCAGCTGACTTCTAATTCACTAACGAGTACCTGAAGTCACTAATGTGGGTTAAGGCCTTGATTCTACAAGCACTGTGCAAAGGCTTAACTGGTATCAAAGAGACTAATTATACATATATATTGTAAGTCTTTGCATAGATATTTTCAGAATGGTAGCTTATATGTATTGCTTCAGTTTTGAACTCAATAAAAATGAACTTCTGTAAGATACAGTTAGTTAAGACATGTAATATTTTACCAGCAGCATTGTTGCTATCAAAATTAGCCCGGCTAGAAATGTAAAAGTTTCATTTCCTAATGAGTAAGTGCACAACATGAAGTATTGCTCAGCTCTGAGCCACAGTTCCTTTTTGGAAGTTATTGTAGTTAGACTGATGAGTTGTTCAATAAATTTTTATACAGGATTTCAGAAAATTATTTTTCTTTTTGGCCATATAACATGTGTTGGACCAGTTGTTGATGGAGTCTTTTTCTGCTTCTGAGCCCTACTAGTTTAGAATATGGAATCCTTGCTTCACAGAGTTGTACATTTTGATATGTGACTGAAATAAATTTTAAAAACACTGGTTTATATCCATTGTGGACCTCAGTTTGGCATCAAAATGCTGCTGCTGAATTAGTTCTTGTGTGTTTTCAGTCATCAAATTTAATCCAGTAATTCAGCTCTTAAAGAGAGATGCTTTTTAGGGACTTGACAGCACAGAGTCATGAGCAGAACATGTAAACTTTGGTAATAACAAAATTTAGACCTCTTCTCTGTATGGTAGCATGACATCACAATAAAGCCCTGTCTTTTTTGTTGTTGTTGTTTGTCTGTCTTGTTATATATATAGATAGATGCATGTTCTAGCAAAGAATTGTTATTCCTTTTCCCATATCTTTGTGTGGAAGCCCTGTCATTTCAAAGTTACAATGATTTGGAGGGAGGGGATCATCTTTCCATTCCAAGAAGATTCCCAACGTTCTTGGCAGACATCTATCTTTTAAACCAGGACAACTGGCTAATGGGGACACCTGTATGCCTCTCATCATTTTTATTGCAGTCCACTTTCTACTCAAAAAGAGGACAGTCTGTTGCCATGACCTTCTTCACTTTAACTTTTGCAGATTCTTTAGGTATCTGATCTAGTATGCAAGAGAAAAAAAAAATCTTTTTTTATCCCAGTAGACCCATAAACTCAGAAAAAAATACATAAAGCACACAAAACTTCACATGTACTAATGTATTTCTTAAAATTACGTGTTGCTTTAGACCACTCTATTTGCAAAAATTGGAGAGTGATACAGTTTATTAGTGATGCAGAACCCCTAAGTAAAATGTAACACCTTTTTATTTGGATTGCCCCTTTGACCACACTAAATATTGTCTTTCCTTGATACTGGCAGCCTGTAATTATATCTGTATACAAGTAATTTTTGGTCAGTCATGTATTAGTCTTCCTTTCCAGACAGTTCTAGGTCAGTTGCTCAAGTGAAGTGCAGAAAATACTGAATGGTTTGAACACATGTTTTTACACTTTCTGCTGAGAGGACTTGCTTCCTGGGGTGCCCCATCCATATTCATGTGCTTCTAAAGCAGACCTGGATTATTCCCAAATATTTTAAGTAGAACCAGGAGTAATATGGAAGATTCTCCCATGCCAGGTCTTACAGTTTGATTTGAAGCCCCTGCTTCAAAAGAGGACCTACAAAGGTTATGGCTACAGGTAATTTTCCTCTGCTTTTTAAGAAGCGTGAGCTTCATGCATTGTGGACAGTCAAATCTGTTTGGGCTAAATCATCAGATCACTGGCAGTCATGCTGACCAGCTTCTTGCTCACTCTTTCCTCTTGCAAGTCTGACAGTTCATAAACATTTATCCTCTTTTTTAATACTGAGACAGGGGAAGGAAATGCTTTTTTACTTTTGGTTCTTTTCTTTTCATTGAATTGCATATACATATACAACAGGGTCCTGACATAGCACAGTAATATTATTAACAAAGAATGCAGTTTGGCCAAGATGAAGTACATGCAATGAGAAAAAAAAAATCATGTATCAGGCAATTCTGACAGAATATTAGCTCATAATGTACATCAAACGCTTGCAATATGTAAAGAAAATGAGTGCCTTATGAATGGTTTTCTGAAGATGTAGCACCAATTGTTCAGTTCCTCAAATCTATTTTAAAGAAACCAGAATCACAATGTTTTAAGATCACTTGCTGACAAAGGAAGCAACCCCAAAGTTCAGTCTCTGGCAACAAACAAGGAAATNCTTCCCCCTCCCTGTCCTCATCAGCTGATGAAAATCAAACTTCTGTCGCAGGCAAGATGAATTTAATTAAATTATTTTCTGTTCTCTTCCGTCTCCCCTCAGTTACAGGGATGCAGAAAACTTCTATAGTTTGAGTGCTTTGGGCAAAGCATAAATGCTTTGTAATAAACAAAGAAATGCATAGGAAAGGAATCTGGGCTAGAAAAGTGTCACCACAAAATGTTTCAGTCTTAAAGCTTACGAGATACAAACTAGAGGAGGTGAGGGGTTTACAAAAGAGATAATCTCAGACAACCCCTTATGCAGGCAGTGTACATGGGGGACTTTTAATCAGTTCAGAGGTGGCTCATTATTTTTATATAAACAACTCATTTCCATTTCCAGCTAGCTGAGTGCTCCTGCTGCTGGGCATTGAAGGAAGTTCAGCAAGGGCACAGATGTTGAGAACTGCGGTAAGGTAACTTCAAATGATTTAATGTCTGAACTGTAAGAGGAGTTAATTTATCATGTGAGAATGAATTCAGAAAAGAACTTCTTATTTCTGCTAATAAAATATCTTCTTGCTAGAAACCTAGTTTCAGTTTTTCATGCAGGCAGCAATTTCTATTAATCCTTACCATCTGACTGACACATATTTCAATTTTCAGATGATTTTTCTGCAGTGCTGGAACAGTATATTAGCTGAAAAATACACTCTGGAATGTGAGTGTAAAGTATGCATCCATTATGCAGCAGCATCAAGGCAGAATTAGACTGCACTTTGAGACAAGATATAGTATCTGTCACTCCTGTGAATGAGCCTTGATTAAATTAAATTCCCTACAGGGACAAAGGTTCAAAAGTTCCTGGTTTAATAAAACATACGGCAGAAAAAGTGGGAAATAGTCATGTATGTGAAGCGTTAGCACTGTAAATGGATGTTTCCCAAGTACGTGCATTTCCTCTGTACACAGCTACAAATACTTTGTTCTTAAAAAATTCAGTGTTTGCACTACTCACAGAATGTGTGTGAAATATCCCACAGTGGACACAGGTACAGCTTTGTGTACACTTTGAATAAGGAACAGAAATTTCAAGATATCACTGCAAACTGGAAATTCTGGGGTCTTATTTATTTAACTGAAATATATTTTAAAATATAAAAGCCATATATTATTCATTTTGCTATTCAGTTCAACATAACTAAAACCCACATTTTCAGCCTTTAGAGTGCTTTTTTATCTTCTCTGAATTCTTTCATACATAATGCCTGAAAGAAAAGCTGAACTATTTGTAGCTTGGGAAGATGATGGGACGCAATTATCAGAGTTCAGGGTATGGTTTTCACATGAGCATTTGATAGTGTTGAGCAAATATAAACCAAATTATATAAATTATATTATTATATAAACCAAAATACAAAACCATTCCAGGTCCTGGAATGGAGGATGACCTGCTCAGAGACAGCACTGACAATCCTTGTGCTACAATAGTTGGATACATAAACAGAAGGAGATGACAGAGGTTTGGGGGTTTAACCATCTTAACTGAAACTGTGGCCAATTGTAGTGCATGCTGCTGCACTTTTCCTGATTTTCCACACAAAGGACTCAAGTTGTTTGGTAATATCTTCTGGGAAAACAACTAATTGTTTTGATAAAAGAAACAGTACTTCAAACTACTCATAATTTTCATGGACTGCTTTTCGAACTTGTTCATGTATCTGAATTTTGAGTGAAGTGGTACAAGGAAAAGAAAAAGTTTATTTCTCATTCTTGCCAAGAGACAAAAATACCACCTGGAACAACCACCACACGGAAACAAAATCTTTCCACAGGCTTGTATTGAGACACAACACCACCAAACACAAAAACTGAGGATAACCTTATACATCTTTTTAATGTACATTTCCACAATCCTTTTTCATTTCAATGAGTATGGGGGTGCAACTTCAGAGGGAAGGATAAAACCAACAGATTCATCTTCCAAAGAAGAGCATAACTGATCACTACATCCACTGTGAATTCTGTCAAGGCACTGTCAGCACTAGCAGGTCTTAACTGTTCTGACCAGCTTCCCTGGGACCTCCCTGCTTCCTGCTCTCTAACAGGGCTTCCCAAGTGGATCTCAGGTTCATGTTGTCACCTTGTCTCCGATCCTATCTCATTCCTGCTGCCCCTGGATGGCCTTGGCCCTGGTTCCTGCCCTCTCCTGTGTCTGGGCTCCTGACAGACACTGTCACAAGTTCTGGCTCTGCTGACCCCAGTTGGTGAGGGCATTGCCTGTGTTGGAGTTACCCTTGGCCCCTGGCTCATCCTCCCTTGGGAGCAGCCCCACTGTCACTGTTCCCGGACAAACAGGACAAAAGTTTACTGAACTTACAGCAAGATAAGTTCTGTATAACAATTACGAAAACTTCCCAACTGTGACGTTTTTTTAAGGTCCCTTCCAGTCCTAATTTCCCTGAACCTGTGAGGTGATTGCAACAGACACAATTTAATCTAAATTCACGGCTTATAAAGCTAAGGGGTTTCGGGGTTTTTTTGCGTTTTTTTCCTCTCTCCTGAGTGGCTCCAGGGTGTATTTGCAAGGTTCATCTCAATTACAGCTGACACCTCCTCTTCGAAACTCCATGGAATTGCTACTCTGTAGAAGACCTGTAACTGATCTTTTAATAAAATTCAGTTAGCTGTGAGCTTTAGCACCAGCGGTGGTCCCACTAACCCAGAAGCTCCTGTTTAGCTTTTCTCACACAGAAATACAAGTGGATCTGCAGACAATCTGCTCTTGATGCCAGTAAGTGCATCTTGAGACTTTTCTATCTGCTACTAAGGTATATTCTGGCCATCTTCAGAAAAAAATAATAGATGAGCCCATATGGAGTTCTTAAAAGATCTGTAACATTCCAGAGTAACAGATTTTGCTGTTTTGCAAAATACCACTGCAAGCTTTCCTGTACAATACATTTTGTATGAGGTATGAATAAATTTCCTTGATACTGAGATGCCCAGGTGGGGTGTCTCAGGCCACAGCACCATGGCATCAACATGACGGCTGCCTCCGGACAAACATGTTGAATTAAAATAATCATGAGCACAAACTGGAAAATAAATGAGCTAGTTTTGTATTTGCAATGGAAATCAATCAGGGCACACGAGAGCTTTCACTTCCACTTTGACGTTCTCCCAGATTTGTATAATAGCTGTTTTGATGTTTGCCTGAGATATGCCTCCATATTTTCCCAGCCCTGTATCAGGAAGGAGAATACAAATGTAACAGCTGACTCTCTCTTCTCCTTAAGTCTTCCACTGTGTATTAACACAAGGAAAGCGACCCAAAAGATCTTTTACTGCAATTAAAGAAGTCACGTACAGGCAATAGAATGGAGTAGGAGATAAGCATTATGTGTATGGTCAGAGGAACTACTCCAGTTACATCTGAGCTGAATCGATATTTTATTGACACCACCCACTCACAAACACCGCCTCAACCTCCCCAGAGCTGCTTGTTCTCACCTGTAACTGCTGCCTTGGTCAGAGATCCCTGCCATTGGTTTTGGGTTTCATTTGTTTGTTCCACTTTGAACAGGTTGAGGTACGCAGGCTCTAAATCAATTCTGAGAAATGACCCAACTGAAAAACCCTCTTTATAAGGAAAAGGTTGTTTCAAGCCAGCCCAATCTATAGGCTAAAGATCAACTAGGAAATACTTGAATAGTACTGAGAGGTGAAATCTCTGTTGGCTTTGAGGTGTAAAAGGAGGAAGGGGTCAGGGAGATAAAACACTTCCCTGAAGCTGCTGCCTGCAGCACAGTTCGTATCCCCATTCCATAATGTAAAAAACATTAGCTAAAATACAGAAATGAGAAGGAGATTCTCTTTACGGCACCCTCATTAGCTGTCTTATTCTCAAATGACTGAAAGGACTGATTAAACCATTTTTAAGACACCATAAAAGAAGTCAGCTCTACTAGTGACTCAGTTCTATCAGTCTGGTTTTTCTGCAACCAAGAAGTTGAATCCAAGTGCTGCTAAATGAAGATTTTTATGAACTTGCTTTAGATTATGTTTATTGTCAGGAATTTGCTATCTGCCAGTTTAGCCTCTCCTTTGTGAAGTGACATGCTTTTAAACATGCAAGAAAAATCCTTATCATTTAAAGTCTAAGAACTAACCCATCTGTAATTATTAGAGTTCTATGCTCTGCATCTTACTGCCTGCCTTCCTGTCTTGTTTGATGGAGTTTTCTCTAGCATTCATAAATAATTGAAATTGCTGATGATTTTTCTTAAAGCATGACATCTATCAAAGACCTTATGAGAATGGCAAAGATAAAATAGTATAGTATAGTTTCTTACCTGGAGGAGAAATAAAAACTTCCAAATCCCGAAGATGCATACTGGCTAGAATAGATTTTTCATTAGTATTATAATTACCTTCCTTTTTTGTCTGTCTTCCTTTCTGCTTTCTGTTTTTGTTTGTTTGTTTTTGGGTTGTTGGTCTTTTTTTTAACAGTACTCAGGTTTGATCATTCTTGTTTATAAGCAAGGCAACACTTGAATCCTCCAGCACATTTGGGGTTCTAGCTTTTATAGAAATATAAAGTAAATTCTTCTCAGGAAGAATTTTTTTCATGGGAAGAGCTGTCAAGCATTGGAACAGATTAAGGATTAAGAAGCTATTCAAGAAGACTGGGAGCATCTGCAAGATGTCTGTAAGTCAGGGATAAAAACCTGAAATCAGTTGAAGGGCAGGATTTGCAGGTCTATGTCCAAAAAAGGACACAGACTTTGTATGCTAAAACTGTGAATAAGGTTTGAGAAGTAAGGGCCCTCTTCTGGAATTAAACAGGTGAAAGGCAATCTTTTTTTTTTTTCCCTGATTACAAAGTGCTATACTGACAGAGAGTATAACTGTCCTAAGATAAGTCATCCCCACTCCACTGTACTAAGAAGGAGATATTACTCAGGAGGTGATGGGGGGTTTTCATTTGGTGGTTTGTTTTGTTTTCTTTGCACCAATGGTGAGAGCACTGTCAAATGCTGTATCCAATTAGTGCCTCAGGTAAGATGCTGAAAATTTTGGAATGGCCTTAGAGAAGAGCTCTGGATCTGGAACAGTCCAAGAAAGAAAAACTGTATATATCAGTAAATATATGCTGAGCTTGCACTTCAGTAGAGAAGACTACTGAAGTTGTATACAGATAAATGAAACCAAAGGTTTGTTTGTCTTTACAGAGGAAAAAAACCCCACCAACTTACTCGGCATTTCCCATACCAAGCAAATAATCAGTTGTTTTCAGTCCCTGATGTGACCTCAAACGGGAACTGTGGCTTTGTGAAGAAAGCGCTGGGGTGAGCCCCAGCAGCCCCAAGGCCAGGGCTGCACCGCAGCGCAGGTGACACTCGGGGCAGCTCCGCAGGTCACTGCCCGGGCACGGCAGGACACACACAGGGCCAGCCTGCCTGCTGCTGTGGCGATCCGGAGCGCAGGACAGCTGTCCCCAACACGTGCTGTGGGGCCACACCTGGGCGCGGGGGTGACAGAGGATTGCTCCAGCCGTAAGAAAAGGGCTCAGCTCTGTTGCCTTCAGCCTTCCGTGCCCAGCCGCTGCCACGGCTTGTCTGCAGGTGCGGGGCTGGGAAGAGGCTGCAGCACGGGAGGACTGTGTCATGGCAGCCCTGTGACAGGGCAGAAGGGCACGGGTGACTCACGGCTGTCTCGTGTTCAGAGCGCTGTCACCCCAAACAAGCTGATCAGTGATCGTATTCACCCTTACAACCCGCGAGGCTGCCTGTAAATCAGTGCACCTGACCTGACTTACAAAAGACTTAAATCCTTAGTAGACAAGTATTTCCTTCACCTCTTGAACAGGTGGATTGACTTAACGGAATTAACTACAAACATAGCTGCCTCTCAAGCACCTTAGTAATTCCCTGCAAAACATTGCAGTGGGTGGCAGGCAGGTGTGTGCTCTCCGGGAATTACCAACCACGTGTCGGGCGGAATCAGCAGCGGATCCCAAATCGTTCTGGCCCGACCGGGAGCGTGAGGGCACCGCCGGCCGCGCCACTGCCGCAGCTGTCCCAGACCTCTCCCCAGAGCAGGTGTCACCCGGCTGCTCTGGATCTCATCTCGGTGTGCTCCCCAAACGCAGCTACTTCCCGCGGGCAGCGGATGCTCCACCACCAGGTGGCGGCGCGGGCCGGGACTGTGGGGCCGGGACCGCCCTTTTCCGACCGCCCTTCTCCCGCCGGGCCCGCCCTTCTCCTGGTGGTGGCTGTGCCCGGCCCGCCCCCGCCCTCAGCACGGCCTGTCCTGTGGGAGGGGGAGCCAGGCCCACCTCGTTGGGCTCGGTAGCTGAGGGAGGCGTGCGTTTCAAATCACAGAATCACAGGGTAGTTCGGGTTGGAAGGGGCCTCTGGAGATCACCCGCTCCAAAGCCCTTGCCAAGGCAGGGTCACGAGGAGCGGGTGACACAGGAATGTGTCCAGGTGGGTTTGGAATGTGTCCAGAGACGGAGACTCTGCGCCCTCTCCGGGCAGCTGTTCAGTGCTCTTCCACTCTTAGTGTGAAGTTCTTCCTCATGTTGAGGTGGATCTTCTTGTGTTTTAGTATATGGCCCCTGCTCCTTGTCCTGTTGCTGGGCACCACTGAAAAAAGCCTAGCTCCAACCTCTTGGCACCCACCTGGGAGATACTTGTGTGTATTGATGAGATCCCCTCTCAGCCTTCTCCAGACTGAACAGGCCCAGCTCCTGCAGTTTCTCCTCATAAGAGAGATGCGCCAGACCCATCATCAGCTTTAGTCAGATGGTTACTGACCTATAATCTTTTTTTTTAAACTATTTAGAGGATTGAAGATGTCAGCTTTGTGAGGCAATAATACTCTTTTACTGTGGTGCCATTAGAAACTGCCTCGGGGAGATGCAAATATAGAGAGCTAGGTTGTGTAAATTCCTCATGGTAGTGTATTTAGCTGGATTAGTTCCTTTAAACAAATCTCCTCAGGCTTAAGTTTTAAGATAGCGAGCAGTCCTGCTGCAGTTGGAGAAACAGAGAGTTTGTTATGGAAATTAATTGAGTCAGGACTAGCCTATATATTCAGCCTCTTCGGAACATTTTCTCTTTGGAATGTGGGTAGAAAACACCTATAGCTGTTTTACCTTCTTTGGGTTTTCCCAGTGTACCTGTAGTCACAGCACGACTGGTCAGCCTGCCAAAATGTGTGAAGAAAATAGTAAAGATGCTGCCACAAGACGTGGTTCTGCCTCAGCATGACCTTAGACATTTGCTTTAGGAAAGTTCTGATCAATACAAAAAAGGTCTGAAAGGGATAGAGGTATTAATAATTTATTATAAATTTGTTATCGATGGCAAGAAAAGCAAGCTCTTTAAAAATGAAGGTAAGTCATGGTGTTTGTCTCAAGGATTTTATAACTCCAGCTGAGATAGCAACAAAGCACTTGGAAGGTTAATTATGGACCATATGATGGCAGCAACAGGTGAGATGTGGTAATCATGTCATCACCAGAAATGCTTTAGAGACTTACATTTCCAAAGGTTTATATTTAAAAGATGAAGGGAGATACTGCAAAATCTACAAAGTGGTGAGAGAGAAAGCATGAATTAAAACTCACCAAGTGAGCAGTTAGAAGTGACTCTTGAGTCAGTGAAATGCCATTCTGCTTGTCTAGCATGGAACATTTCATTGTAGCATATAAAGGAATTCAGGTGTCAGAATGAGTTTACAAAATAGAGATTAAACAATAAAACTTCATTCACGCTTCCTGTTGCTAAGGAGAATATATGCTGATTTATAGTGACTATTAAAAATTACCATATTATTTTGATGGCTTGTATATAGTTCTAGCCCTTTATTGCTGACCACAAATCTGAATTCCTAAGGTAATTTTAAAGTCAGTTTCCTGTGATGAAGGAAGTCTTGTCAGATGTTAGATGGAGCCTGACTAATTAAGAAACTGCTTTCAGGCTCTACTAGAAGATCAGAGATTGTTCTTGATTTGCATGTTAATAAGAAATCATTGATGGCATAAAGAGTTCCTTTGGTTATTAAAATATGATCTGAATATTGCAGCCTGTTACAGGTAAGCACATGTTGATATGAAAGTGACACAGAGAGGGAAAATTCATTGCACTTTTCTATTTTTTAGTTGTTTCCAGTTCATACCATCTCTGCAAAACAAATTAAGGGACTCTAGCATTCTTATTAAATTTACTGGTCAGGAGCTGAGGAACATTATTAAGTGCTTGTATTTGCCACTTGAAATATGGCAAGAAGTGAAGATGTGTAAGACATGAGTAAAGAGCAATTTTATGCCTGGTGCTTTCAAGCTCACCTCTTTAGGTACTGCTTACATGTCATCACTAGTCCCTCTTTGTGTTCTTGCAGAAGAGGAGACACATACAGCACAGGCAGAGGGGAATAAAAAATAAAAAGGATGGAATTCAAAGGTAGGAGGAGGCAGAGTTATGAGATTTTACATAATGCTCTTTATCTTGAGTACTTCTTAAAGCTGAAGTGAATGGTTGCTGTAAATGAGGTGTTGCTTCCTTTGCTAGCACTGAAATCCCTAAACCGTAGTATATTAGCTGTCAGTCAGGCTGTGGTGTAAACCCCTAATCTGTCTCTGAGGCCCTGGGCATGTGCTACGTACTGAGGGTAGTGTTACTAAGAGGTTACTCATACCCTTCTCTTACATGGTGTAATTAATACAGAGCAAATGACTCTAAAACCTAACAGCGGCCAGAGTGGAGTAATTGTGGATTGTCCCAAATCTCAAAGAATGTGTGAGTGGATGGTGTTAATAGCCTGATTATGTAGCAGCAAGGGTTTAAACATAGATTATGAGGCATATAATTTTATTCCTTATGGGGCAGTTAATTTGACAGTGAGCACCTTGCGGGGGAAGACGGCTTCCTAGAGGAGCTGTGGGACTGGCCAGCCTTTATTTCAGGGAGCACCTAAGTCCTGTTGGATGCTGCAGGTATTCGTGCCTGATCTGTAGTGCTCTGGGAGCATTTCCAGGCACCCTGACTCACCAGGATGTCTCCTGCTCTTACTCTTTATTAGGGCTTAGTGCTTCAGGAAAAGTCTTCTACCTTCTTTATACTGCTTCTGCATCTGTAGCAAGATTTGTATCAGATGTCACAGGCTCACTCCTTAGAAATTTCACATAGCAGACATTTATGTTTCAGAGGAATGGCACTTGGAAAAGTCAGCTCCAAAAACATTGTTGACCTTCTGTGAGCTATGTTAAATGACCTGTATTAGAACAGGGAACCAGCAGTAATTCTGTGCTCAGTTTTAGCTGCATAAGAAAAGGTGCAATCATACAGGTAAACAGAAACAGTTTGAGAAGACTATTCCTATGAAGTTTTATGTTTCTTAAATTTTTTTTCCTGGTTATTGATGATATCTGCTTTGAAAGTTTGTAATTGTTTATAACATAATTTCTGCTCAATTATACTGCCTTGATTCTGTTAGAGATTCCTTATATTCTTATATTCCTTTTATTCCTTAATACTACAGAAACACAACTGTGTGACAATTACTCTTTCAGAGAAAGTTCAGCTTTATTTGGGCTGAACAGCTGGAAAAATTTTAGATACTGCATAATTTGAAAAAATGTTCCTGAGTTGTCCTAGAGCTTTTTTAAAAAAAATTGATCTGATAGCTGCACAATAAACTAAATTATTATAACACCAGGAATCAATCAGAAATAATTTCAAGATACAAGGAGACGGTATATATGCAAATATCATACAAGATATTTCATAACAACCCCTTCAAAATTGTAATTTGCAACTTGAAAGACTAAATAATCTGATTTTCTTAGAAGTGCATTTCAAATGCTTCTTGATTTGGAGCAACTGATATCTCCTAATTTGAGGACCTTTTCAAGTCTGGGCTAATCCCCATTTCCTTTTTAAAACCAGAGAGAATGTGTAGGAGTTGTTGCTGTGAAGATGCATTACCATCTCAAAAGTGGCTGTTAAGAAATTATTTAGAAATAATAAACTGGAGTTATCAATACTTGAACTAGCTCTAATTTAGCCATTGAAGTATTGGAAGTGGCAGTACAAGAGTTTGATAGGAGTAATTAGCTCTCAGCAGGTAAGCTGGCTAAAACTCTGTTTCTTCCTGCTATGGATGGCCTTTAATATAAACTTCTCACACTTGACCAGCCAGTTTCAAGTTAAGTTGACTATCTACAGTGCTGCCCTATCTAAGCTCTTTTTTGGTGATTATTCTGTAAGTTGCTGGCCTAAAATGGTTTTTTGAATCCTCTTTATTTCTTTCTCCTTCATTCCAAAATAATAGTGATACATGCTCATTCATAGTGCAAGATATATTTTTCTTTTAGGAGCATAGTATTTAGTTTCTGCAGTCCAGGCCTATCTTGTATAAGAGCTCAATTCCCATAGATTAAAACCCTGCCTTTCTTTCAGCTGACTGGAATAGGGATTCAAATATTTTATGCTTGAGATCACCACCCCAAGCTTCAATATTGGAGATATCTAAAAACTGCAGATGGATTTCTTACTGTAGCAGCTGAAGCAGAATGAGTTAAATATGGTGCCAAGGTAGATAACTTGTTTTAAGACATGTATTTTATGTCAAATGACCCCTAACATTATCCTCAGGTAATAGTCAATTACTGCTATCGAGAGTGTTTACCATACTGCAGTGTGTAGTGGTTTCTATTCTATATGCTTCGAAAATAGGTCCAAAGACAGACATTCACATGAAAAATGTCCAGATTTTTATTGCTCTCCCATCTGTGCTGAATAATTCTCTAGTTTCGGGTTTACATTAATGACATAATGAAAACTGATGACAAAGAACAGGGAAAGAATCACAGGTTATTCAAAATTATTCCTGCAATAGCTGAAACCTGTAGATTTGTCAGATGATATGTATTTAAACATTTGTCTCAAGAAAAGTTAACATTTTGAGCAGTGGTTTTTCTGGGAGGGCAGGCCACAGATGTGGCTGAGAAGTGAATGGACCAATCTGAGCTGTAAATTACGATCTGTACACTGCCTTAGTGTACAGAGTGTACAGTGACCTACAGACTGGGGCAGAGTGGCTGGAAAACTGCCCAGCAGAAAAGGATCTGGGGGTGCTGGTCAGCAGTGGCTGAACGTGAGCCAGCAGTGCCCAGGTGGCCAAGAAGGCCAATGGCACCTGGCCTGTATCAGCAATGGTGTGGCAGCAGGACAAGGGCAGGAATTGTCCCACTGTGCTGGGCACTGCTGAGGCCACACCTTCAATCCTGTGTCCAGTTTTGGGCTCCTCACTAAAAGAAGGACATTGAAAGGCTGGAGAGTGTCCAGAAAAGGGCAGTGGAGCTGGGAAAGGGTCTGGAGCACAAGTCTGATGAGGAGCAGCTGAGGGAGCTGGGGCGGCTCAGCCTGGAGAAAAGGAGGCTCAAAGAGAACATTTTCACTCTCTACAACTCCCTGATAGGAGGGAGTAGCCAGGGAGGTGTCAGCCTCTTCTTCCAAGTAATAAGCAATAGAAAAAAGAAGAAATGGCCTTAGGTTACACCAGGGAAGGTTTAGATCAGGTATGAGGAAACATTTCTTCACAGAAGGGATTGTTAAGCACTGGAATAGGCTGCCCAGGGAAGTGGTGCAGTCATCATCCCTGGAGGTATTTAAAAGATGAATAGAGGTGGCACTGAGGGACATGGTTTAATGGCAGCCTTGGCAGTGCTGGGTTAATGGCTGGACTCCAAAATCCTAAAGGTCTTTTCCAACCTTAACAATACCATGATTCTATCTGGGGAAGAACTGACCAGACGAATGTATGTGAAGCCACAACCTGTAATATCAGTTTCTATCCTGAAGCCAGGTACTTACTCCAGACAGTTCTAGACACCTGGTTTCATTGCTGAAAACTAGACAGCTAATCTCTCACATTGCTAATAAAGAGCTTAGTGTTCTGGACCAAAAAGAATAGAGCTCCTGCAGGAGTCCCTCTCTTGTCACTCTGTAGCAAGCTCTAGCTGACTAGATACCATTTCTTGATCACAAGTGAGGTACAACCATCTTAAAAACCTTGAAATAACTCCACAATCAAAAAAACCCCAAGGAGAATGCATTTATGAAAAACATCAAAAGTGCTGCATTTGATATATTCTATTCTATACTAAGCTATTCTATACAAGGTAAACACTGTCTGTCTCAATTTTAACACCATAGTTGCAGAGAAACCTATCAACTGATGCTTCTCTGCCCTCTCCCCCTTTCTAATTTTACAAATGCCTTCATTTTGGGAGAGGGAGGGGACAGAGGCAATAATGAGAAAAGAGATATGTAGCTGCAGTGTCTGACTGCTGGGAAATAAATATATCCCATTGATTTCTCCATATGCCATATTTCAGCTAGGTGACTGCCTTTTCCCATGTGTGTTAATTAAAAAATTGTTGTAGAGGCAGTGGAGGCCCAGCCTTGTCTCATGGGGTTTGTGCAGAGTGCAGGATCAGACATGGCTGATCTCACATCTTGTCCTGCTCTGAGTTGTAACATCATCACAGCTTCAGAGCACACAATGTGTGGGACCAGTGAGTGTCATTGCCTGACTCTGCCTGTGCACGAAGCCTGGAGATACCAGTGTGTCCAGTTCCGTCCTTCCTTGTTTGGGCTCTTTCCGCAGTCTTCTGTCCCAACCTTGAATGTTGCTGTAGTGTTTCAGAAAACTGCTTCATGTGAAAATGGTTTGGGCTCTCCTAATTTAAAAAGCTCCTTTTTCTGCTGCCAAGAAAATAGCATCATCTTGCTATTATTACTTGGATTATACAGAATATTACAGAATAAAGACAACAACAGAAATACACTGTTATTTTTCCTTCCTTATATCCTGCCTTGTGACAGGACTCCCTCCCCCTGCTACGTTCATTGGTTAACAATAAACAAAGATGCTTTTAATAGCTGTCTCACTATAGCCTCTGTCCTCTGTGGAGAGTAATACACTAGAGACATGATAGTATTTTAAAACTGGCTTACCATCATAGTTTTGATTTTTTTTTAGTAAACTTCATTTGACTTGTAACCTCTCCTAAACAGAGATGGTAGCCTTTTCTTGCATCTACATACAATGGAGCATCTACCAACCAAATATTAAAGAATAGCTTAAATAATTTTTTAAATCTCTTTTATTAACATCGGCAGAGATAATTGCTCACTGAAGAGATACAGTATCACCACAAAACTCCGAAAGTGACCAGAAGTTGTAGTTTAACTTGGGGATTTGGGCTTGCTTCTGCCTTTCATTCAATAGAAGATATTGTTTCTCAATGTTTTTGGAAATGATGTAAATGTATTTGGCCAAATATCAAATACTGATTTATTAGAAACTCTTTTTAAAAAACCTTAAAAAAATTGTCTGCTTTGCCCAAGGGAAATGCTTTAAGGAAAGGATAAGGACTTCACTTTCCCTAGCTGTACCTCACTAATTTTGGTCAACAAAGTTAAGATTTTAATTTTCAAGTACTCCCTCTGTAGGCCACAGAGAGGAAGTGGATCTCACAGGGAATTCCTGATCAGAAGTCTATATCAGATATTTTGTGCTACCCTTCAGGTAGGAGGAGAGAAGAGAGGGAGAGGAGAGGAGGTGGGAACACTTTCACTCTCTACAGCTCCCTGATAGGAGGGTGTAGCCAGGGAGGTGTCAGCCTCTTCTTCCAAGTAATAAGCAATAGGAAAAAGAAGAAATGGCCTCAAGTTACACCAGGAGAGGAGAGGGAAAACTATCTCAGACACCCTCTGCAGTATTTGAGGGGTGGACGTGCCTCGGTGGTCCCAGTTTTTCAGTGCTGGAGGCTGCTTGGGAGCTCTCCTGGCAGGCTGCCAGGCACAGGTACACAGATGCCAGTTTCACCTGTTGTTGTGCCCTGTCTCCTCCAGAGCTGCTGCAGAAAGGATGGTGAGTTGGAACATCTTGCAAGCCCAGTACCTGAATTGTGGGCCACCAGTTCAGCCACCTTTTCTTTGGAGTATCAGTCCATCCTTTCTCTTCTCTTACAGTTTCTCTGTTAACACCTGTCTTTAGTTTTTCAGAAATATTGTAGATGAGGTATCTGACATTTTGGGGCAAGGTCTTGCTCATGCTCACAGCAAGCAAAGCACATGGCATTAAGTTCTGACTAATGCTTTGTTCCAGTTGTGGTTGCCAGCTGTGGGTGATAATGTCTGCATTCAGAAAGCACTTTCTGTGCTTGTGCACATGAAGAGTGGTCTCAGGAACATGCTCCAGCACTGCAGCCCTCCCTGCCACATGCTGTCCCCACAGTTGTCTCACGCTGCCCATGAGGAGCCCGGTCACTTGCATCTGTGAGAATGGAGTTGCTCAGCTGTTTGAAGTCATGGGTGCATATTCATTCATAGCCAGGATTCAGATATTCAAAACATCACAGTTTTGGATCTACCCAAAACTGGACTTCAGGGGAGTCACCAAGAGACTTTGAGGTGCACTGACTGATTTAGACAGTTCTCTAACTGGGCACTGACCTCCTTCATCTTTGTGATGAAAGTCCTGCAATTTGATTTTCTTTTGCATTGCACTGCAGTGCAATCTTCTTTTAATTAAACTTTTATTTAAACAGGGTGCTTTAAGTATCTGAATCTTGAAATTTGTTGCTGGATTTTTTAGTATTCATCATTCTCATCTGATAAAATTGCTCAGCTCTTCTACAGCAATTGAAACATATAAAACTTTCTTGATTCTGAAACTTTGGTGGATTCAGAAGTAAGAAGGATACTGTCTCCTCTGACTGTAATGGCTGTGCTTTTGCTTTTGCTGTCACCAGTGTTTATTTTTATTAATAAATACTATTTTTTTTTCTGTCTCAGCCTGGTTGCCTAACATTTAAAGTAGCTGAGAATCAGATTTTACTTAAAGAACATTTCATTTATTGAAGGCTATTTGAAATTACTGGTTTAATGAATGTATTGCAACTTAGCCAATAACCAATAACCTCATCTTCTTTCTGTGTAATTCCAGTTCTGCATAACAAAGAGAGGGCCATATGTATCCAGGGGAAACTGAATCACTTAAGCAGAAAATAGTCTGTCAAAACACTACATAAATGCTGTACATGCATCTTTTTTAATTGGGTTGGGTAAACTGAGAGACTTCCAATGTATTCTAAATGTATCCCTAGACCAAGTCAAAAAATGATCTGCCACTCTTCAAGCTAAAATACAAGTCACGAGTCAAACAACTAGTCCTTTAAAGGAACAGTGAATATGTGTCAATTGGTGATGGTTTTAGAGCTCCTTGATTCGAGTCATCTCATGAATTACATTTACTGGTTAAATGCTGCGTCAGGAGCTTCACTGCCACCCTCCCCACAGAGATGGAACCTGAGGTGCTAAAGTACAGGTTGACATAAAAAGGGTTTGAAGTCTACAGAACTGAGCAGAGGTGTGTGCCTGAATCCAACTGTAGCTCTTACAGTACATTTGGCTTAGCACATGCAAAAGACCTCTAATATTTCTATCTTGTAATGAAGGCTTTAAAAACCTCCTCTCATAAGGAAGACTTGAAGGGAGGAGGAGAAGCTTCTTAGTGATTCCTTTCAGTGGGTCACTACTCTGCAGCAGCTTTCTAAGCTGCAATGGATTTTCTTGAGCACAGCTGGGCTTTCTTTTTTCCCTGGTATTTTTCATTCAGATATAAATAGCTACTAGAGCAATATTACCAAGAATATCTTTAAAGAAATAACTGATGAAGTCATAAAAAAAATCCTGAACTAGAGATTTCCAGAATGACTGTCATTTTCATGCCTCTGTTCTGAGTGCTTATGAGTCTATCTAGGAACTGTAAATTTAGGGAAAGAAATAGGAAGGTGTATGATGAGTACAGCAGATGGGATATTTAGTGTATCTTTTTCAGAGATTCTTTTTCTTAATGCAGCATTATTTCTGTCAAGATTGAAATGCTTTGAAAAATATGCTAAATTGATATAAGTCTGTTGAAAGGAGAACAGATAAAGCATGAAAAAGTCCAGCAAAGAATATTTTGACCATTTTTACAAATTTTTTAAATGTAAAATGTGTTATTTAAAAGAATAAGAGAAATCTACACTGTAGGAAATATATTGCAACAACAGAACAACAAAAAGTATTGGGTTTAAATGGGAAAAAATTGAAACTGGGAAAAAAATTCTGTGAAACAGAAAATCCAGTTCCCGGCCAGGTCTGTTTAGTGACAATTTCCTAAATCTGCAAATATGTTTGATTCATAGAATCATGAGTCATGATTCTGTAAATACTTTTGATTGATGGTTTTAAAGACAGAGAAAATTCTTAAATGTCAGCTCACAAATGCAAGTGGATTAAGATCTCCTGAGCCACCTGCTTGTTTAGTGGGGACAGCTTGAACATTGTCTGGACTCCCTGTTCCACATGTTCCTCAGAATGGTGCCTCAGCACTGAAGTTTAGTTGTGCCCTTCTCTGAAAACTGGGTGAAGAGATTTTCCCAAGTTGCAAATATCAGTGGTCTCAGACCAATTATGGTTTTGCAAAGCATAAGGCTCTCAATTACCTGAAGTGTAGGCTGCTGTTGTGCAGGGGGAGGGGGGAATGTTTGGAGTGATGGTGTTTGTCTTCCCAAGTTATATGTGATGGAGCCCAGTATTCCTGGGGATGGCTGGACACCTGACCATGGGCAATGGTGAATGAATTTTTTGTTTTGCTTTGCGTGTGCATATGGGCTTTTGCTTTCCCCATTAAACTGTCTTTATCTCAACCCACAAGTGTTCTCACTTTTACCCTTCTGATTCTCTCCCCCATCCCACTGTGGGGGAGTGAGCGCAGGGCTGTGCAGTGTTTAGGTGCTGGCTGGGGTTAAACTTCTGTATATTTTAAACTGGGTATTACCTTTGAAACCTAAAGATCATGTAGATAAGCTGTTACCTCATCTCACGTGTCACCATGGAGTGCTGCAAGATAGGTCTCACTGGGAGCTGCCCAGCGTTGGCAGCAGAAAGCTGGGAAACTTATTATAAAGACCACCTTCATAACTGGAATAAGTGTTGGTGGAGGCAGAAGCCTTTAGTGTGAAGGAAGAAGAACCCATTCATTAGCTCTTCTTGCAATGTGGAAATTCAAACATGGAATAAAAAGGACTAGTTGTACTGTGCAACTCATCGCTGTGCAATGAGCATTGCACCATGCTTTGACTAGAACACCCACCTAATGTAATAATCATCTATTGGCCAGATTATCTTTTTCCTCTGGGAATTTTGACATATTTCCTGTTGAAACAGATTTTTCCCATGTCACATCCATGTACTTCCCATCTCTCTGTAAGCTGAAGAAGAAATACAGTCTGACAAATTAATTAGCTAGAGTTCTCCTATGTAGGAGACCATGTAGGAGTGTGTAGACCTTAGAGGAGTATTTGTCACCAAATGAACATGTCTGTGCTAGTTCAAAATGCCCTTCAAGCTATGTTTGAATTATTTCTCTGTTCAAATGAGTTACTCCTTCTTGTGGGTGGAATCAAGAATCTTGTCCTTCATCTTAATTTGTATACGGCAGATTCATGGCAGACTAACTTAGTCATATGAAGGAATGCAGATAACACCTCTCTGCATGTACACCATGCAGAGCTGTTGTAAGCCAAGGAGTTGTACAGGTAATAGACTAGTAAAACCAGGCCTGGAATGTCCACCAAAACAATCAGGTTGCAAACTCTGCATAGTCAAGTTAAAAATCGAATTTAGCTTTTTGAATGGGTTCTTAATCATACATGTGATGTGTACAAGTTCACATTAAAATTAGAATTCATTACACCTCTCAACTCATCCACCTAAATGAACAATGCTTTGCTTAATGCAGCTTTGTTTTTTAAAATATCCTCCATTATGCAGCAACTGAATATTCCTGTTTTACCTTGGCTTTTGTGTGTGGGAGAGGCACTCTGGAAACTAAATATATCCAGTATTAATTAAATTATGTATCTCAGAAGGACAGTAGGATAATTCTTCTTTATAGTTTTACAATGAGATTTGTCTGAACATGAAAAAAGCTCAGCCATTCAACATTTTTAGGTCAATTTTAGATCTATCTTTACATCAGTGAGCGTGAGCAACAATTGGCTCCTGTATTTTACAACCTGGTCCTTAGGAAAAAAGACCATTTTTGAAATTGAGTTTTGAAAACACTCAGAAAACGGGAAGAAACTGCACAGGGAAAGGGGCAATGGAGAACAAAACATGGAGAAAATAATAGACATTTTTGGCATCTAAAGAAATGGGAAGGAGAGAAATGCCTGTGAAATACAAATCTGAATATGAAAGTCTTGCTGAATCTCAAGAATGACTTGCAGTATGTTAGATCATAATTTTCCTTCTCTCTTATGTCTCTTGCCCTATTAATGCCCCACATATCCCACATTTGATGGCCTCTGTGCTTACCTCCCTTCCTCATGCTCCATATGAGCCAGCAAACGCTTACCCTGGTTCCCCTTGAAGCCCACAAAGCTAGCATATCCCATGTTTTGTGCCACGAGCCATTTGGAGAGGGTTTCTGTCATCCAGGATACAGCTGGTGGCTCTGACTCAGAAATGCCAAACACAGGGGCTGGTTTTTGCTCTCAGTTGTCCTCAGTAATCATGGAAAGGTTTCACTTCTACCTTGGATTCAACAGAACACCACCAAACCTGGAGGTGTTGTGAACTGGATGATCTGAACTCAATGAACTGGAATTTTCCCACTGAATTATTCTACTTACAAATGGGAGAAGTCCCCAGTTTACTTCACCTGTCACACAGGTACCCTGTTATTCATAACACTTGTGTTTATTCCTTGAACAAAGCAGTTTAGCCCTTCTTGCAGCCCAGGGACAAGGAGGGGGACAGCCCTTGCAAATTGTGCTGAGGTTGTTGGGAGGCAGAACCCCTCCAGCTGTTTCACCTGTCCTGCCACAGCTGGCCTGCAGGGGTGGAGCACCTGCGCGTGTCTCAGCACAAAGTTGTCTTTCTTGGCCCAAACCAGCTTTTGTCAGCACTTTAAAGAAAATTGCTGGACTTTGCATCTGAGTCATGTACACACAGCCCCAGCAGCTGCTTTTCTGTGGCCACGGATTTCCCTGGCAAACATGTGACAGCATATTGTGGAGGGCCTAGAAACAGAAGAAGGAAATAATTCATGAGTTTGCAAAGACTTCCAGACTTTTTTCCATGGTATTTCAGAAGTCAGTTCTTAACCCTGTATAACAAACAACACACATCTATTACAAACATTCTCAACCAAATAAAAAAATATGTGGTAAGCAAGATTACAAATATATATTTTGCAAAAGTACCTGTAATTATGCAAAGTAAATTTTATGCAAAAAGCGGCACCACCTAAATGGCAACATAACGCATGCATTCAAAAAAGACAGTCTTTTCAAACTATTGCCACAGTCATGAAATAGCTTAAGTCTTCAATTAGAAGTTAATCTATCCTAGTAAAATGAATTCTTTAATGTGGGGATTGGTCTTTTTGTTTGTTTTTCACTACTAAGAGTTTCTACACTTCCAGGTTGAAACAGTAAAGAGATATTATAGGAGAAGGTAGAGGTACCTCCATGTGTGGCAACATGACAGTAGTTTTGCTTTCCACTTGACAAGAAATCCACTGTTAGATTTCTTACCCTAAACTCAGACACAAGCAGTAACATTTGTCCTAGCAACAACCCCGATAGTTACGGTTTTCTCCAAATTACCCTCTTTTCTGTGTTTCCTGGCAAGTAGAACTGGTCTTGTGGCATTGGGCTGCAGTGCTTTGCTGCAGACCCAGAGAAAACAGGACTGTTCCAGCCATGGCAGTTCATATGTGCTGCCTGCTCTTGTACCACGATGCATTTTCCTCATGCAGCCTCCCCAGAGAGCCAGACAGAAGTTACAGCCCTGTGGTTCAGAGTGAAACTGCCTTAAAGAAGAAGAGCAGGCTACAAGTTTATATAGGTTGCAAACCCAGATGTGCATTATCTAGTTGGTGCAATGCTGGCTTTGTACTGGTTGTGTTTTGAAAGGTTCCAGGAGTGTCCATGGAAGGGATTTTAGATGTGTTGGTGCAGGTGCAGTGATAGCTGTGTCAGAACCAGAAGGTGTTGCAACTTCCTAAGTGGTAATAATAGACGGGTTGATGCCATCTACTTCCCTAGTTTGTCTTTTCCTGCTTTGTCATCAGGGTGTCTGTCTGGAAGGGCTAGAAAGCGGAAGACTCTTCAGTTTTGAAAGATTTGCAATTGTAAGCAGCCAAGAAGGAAATGAGCGCTAACTTGGACAGAGGCAGAGTGCTACCCTTCAGTCTGAGCTCCTCTACACAGAAGGAGGAGTAGTGGTTTTGAAAGTTAAGAGTCTCAGTTGCCCTTTAGAAATTCTGGTCATCTGTGAAAGTGTCTTAGGGATGTGACTTTCAGTAAAGACACAGTGTTCATGAACCTGAGTTTAGATCACTTTAAAAAGTATAGCAGGCTTGAAGAATGGATCAAAAGTGAGTATGTCAGAAAAAGCAGCATTGATTCTGAGAAAATAGATTCCTTCATCCAGGGCCTTTCAACACTGATTCTGAGGAAACAGATGCCTTCATCTAGGGGAGTTCTAGATCCATCTCAAATCCATGACCACTTGAGTAAAAATTGACTCTACAGTCCATAAAACCTGGTCTTAAAGTAAAGATCCCAGAGCAAAAGTTTTCCCTCCCCTGAATTCACCTAGTGAAGATCCAAACTCATGTCATTGTGTGAATTAGTAAATACGCCCTTTGAATCACAGAACCTTGCACAAAGATGTTGAATTTGTCCACTACATTGATCCATGTGTCTCCTCTGCGGTGACCAGAGTCCACTAGAATAGAGAACAATTGGAATTCTTTTTTTTATCATGTAGCTGAAAGAAGACAAACAACAACAAAACCTCCTATATCAAAAAGATATTTTTACCTGACCTTCTCACTTTACTATAGATGCACAGTTGGTGAGATGCCGAGTCCTGAGTCTCTTGTCCTGTTCCTCTTGCTCTGTCACCATGTGTGCAGAACTTGTATTTCCAGTGCAGCATTATGACTTTTTGACAGGCCATGAAGGTGTGTTTGCAAAGGCTCCCAGTGTAGTGGGACACTGTGTCCTGGCCAATTTCCAGGCTGCATTCTGCACAGCTTTCACACCAGTCACCTGCCTAACCTGGTGCAGAGAGCTGTTTGCCCTCATAGTGTGGAGTTTTCCCCACAGTCCTTCCTTGTGATTGTGTCCTTCTACAGTTAATGCTTTGCTGTCCCTGAGCTCTGTTTAGTCATTGTATCTCCCAGCTTTGGTTAACAAAAGTAGAGTGAGCCCTCAGAATGAACAGCTTTGCTCACAATTATACATGAGCAACTAAACTAAGAGTATGAAACATCACCTCCCTGTAATGCTGACCAGCTACTGACAATAAACCTTCTCTGTCTCTGCCTTCACACTTAGCTAATCAGTTCTCATCCTTTTCATGTGATGAACTATTTTATTGTCTCAATTTTGTCCATTTTTATAACAAACATTTCCCTTAGGTTTTTGCCTTTGGAGCTTTTCTTGTTTCATTGACTCTCTGGAATACTGGAATGAGCTTGTTTTAAATTGCAAAGTGTGCCCATGTGTGGTGTGCCTCAATGAAACATGCATGAACCGCTGTTTCGAGCGGCTCCCGCTGTCAGTCTATACGCAGTGTTTCTGAGGAGGCTGCTGCTCCCAAGTTCCCCAAGAGTACTGTCTAATGTCACCACCTCAGTTCCTGTCTCCATTTTAAGCCATGGATTCTCCCTGTCCAAAGTTAACCCATGCTTTAGCTGTTCAGCACGGAGTCCTAGCTAGTGGAGCATTCCCCCCTTCTGCATGTTCAGTTCCATGGCAGCAAAGCTTACCCCGAGGATGGTTTTCTTTGGAAACGTGTACCAAATGTGCAATAGTGTAAGAAGCTGAATAGAGTTTTACCAGTGAATACTAAAGATCGTCAATGAAAGTCCCCACTGAGAAGCAAGTGCCACTGCAGATCATCTCTCAAACAGTCTTAACTAATGAAATTTATGACCCTGTCTCATCTCCTCAGGCTCCTATTTAGCTAACGTGTCATCCTTTCAATCTTATGTTTCACCCCAGCTGTCCGTGTTTTTACATTTAAAGGCTTTGCATGTGCTGTGCCTGATACTGTAGTAGTAAAGGTCACTAAGCTGACTTTACTATTAGATGGGTTTCATTTTTATATACCAAACGTGATGAGGAAGAGTCACAGTGAAATCTGTTGACAAGATCAGCTATAAATGTTGCACGTATTAAATGACTTTGCTTTCAGTTGGTCTTCTCAGTACAAGGGGGACTGGAAGTCTCATTAGAATATATAAAGTGACAGATTTTGTGGTGCCAAGTGTACTCTTGGAGCCCAATATTGTCCCTCATGTGAATACACAAAGAGTAAAGTTGCATATTTATTTGGAGGTTGTCCTACATCTGTGTCTAGAGCAGCCACTGACAATAGCCACAACCACCCTCAAAGCATCTCTAAGACGGTTAATAGCAATAAAGGAGTCTTAAAGTGCTATTATATATTGATTAAAATCTTACTTTTTCTTTCTTTCTGGTAGGTAACCTCCCCAGAATTAAATATTACAATGATAACTTTTTAATCACCCAAATGAACACTATGCTCAGATAAAACAAGTTAGATATATCAGGTGAAATGGTCTGCAACTGTCAGCATTCATTTTCTGTACCATTCAGGTAAAGTAGGCTTGCTGGTTAAAACCATGACAAGAAAACAAAACACTTGCTTTTTTTCACTTATGCTTTCTGACTTACAAAACTGCTATTGTTGCAGTCAGTAAATGTGGTCAGACACCATGGGTCATTGAAGTAACATGGAGAATACATTATTTTCTGCCAAAAATATATTTCAAAAAGCATTTAGTTTCTATGTGCAGGTAAAAAATACAAGATGGTGTGAGCCTGACCATGCACACATCAGTAATATTTTGTATCTACTTGATTTTTTACATATAATATCTTACAGTCAGTAATAAGATACAAACCAAACTGACACTTAATCAAGAAAATGAAGGACCTGTTGTCCCATAACTGGATATAAAAGAGAGAAAACCATTCAGGGAATGTAAAAATGTAAACATGCAGTTCCTTTTGAGGAAATTTCTACATCTTTTATTCAGTAGTTTCATGTGAGCCAGACTGAGACCTATTAACTTAAAAAATATATGTTTAAATAGGCTAAGGGCATGAAAATTTTAGGCTATAAAAATCCTACAAGATCCTATTAAAATCCTTTCTTGGGGAAAAAAAAAAGCGGTAATTTAATCCTGATATGGAAATCATAGTAATTTGTGAGGGAGTGCCTGATCTTCCTTAAATTTCTTACAGGATGTATACAATGAAACTTGTGCTAATGCCCACCATGGTCTGTAGAAAACTGCTTGTCTGCAGCTGGGTCGATTGAAGATTAAGATTTATAAGGGAAAAAAAAAACCCCACACAAAAAAAGGCAAACCCCCGCCTAAATTTTCAGACAAACAGATTGTCATCAGAAAAGTTTCCTAAGTGCTGAGGAAGCTCTTTCTGTATGTGTGCTTCAAACCTGCCAGAGCTGAGTACCTAGGAACATTCCCTAAAAGGGAAGCAGTGGTATTCCCCAGTTCATCTTCCCAGAGAGCACTTGATAGCAGAGCTCCGAGCATGCTGATGGGGTGAATCAACGTGGCATGCAGAGCCTTGGTTCTTCATTTAAAAATACAGCCACTAAGGGAGGCACTAATGATGTTTGTTCCTTATTTAAGCTCCTCATATTTAGAGTACTGTCCGAGTGAATGGAGGATTTGAGTGCTGCTCCCTCCTACACTGTCAGGGGTTTGGTGTCCACATTCCCCTCATTCCAGAGGAGTGGCCAGACAAGGAGGCTGCAGACCAGGGTGTGATAAGGACATGGGCTGGTTGGACCTGAGCAAGGATCATTAAGCTTTAGTTGTGAAACATGAATCCGTATGTAAAGCATCTTCCCACCCATTCAAAAGTCTCTTCCCTGTCTGCAGCAAGGGTAGGATATTAGGCACGTGCCTCCCTCAGCAATTTAGCAGGTTGAAGGTTGCTGGATGTTGTACATCCCAACTTGAAGCATCCAAGGCCGTTCCGTACATAGGACAGGGAACTTGAGTAACTAGCTGAGGTATTTTAATATCACCCTAAGAACTCAATACCTGAAACCTGTGTGAAATTATGCACTGCAGTCTGGGGCCTTTCATTTCTTTATCTTTGATTGTGGGTCACTAGTAAGAAAGGCACACAAAATGACAGAATCAAAACATGGGAATTTTGTGCTAGTCCTGTCAGCTTTGACTCCTAGTTTTATGTGTGGATTACAGGATCCTGATGGAGAACAAACCTATTTATCCACATAGACCATCAAAGGTAAGGTCATTGGCTAAGAAAGCAATTGTCTGTCATTATTTATTTAAGGAAGAGTGCAGCATGCATTTACATGACTGCATGTATGGGAATCTTGTCCAGGAGTTGTGATAGGCTGTCATCACGGTCAACGAGCATTTGCTTCAACCAAAAGCAAGAAATGACTGAGAAGTTGAACGGAAGAGAAGAACAGGAAGTTTTCCACTTGAAAAAATATATGCAAAGTAAAAACGTAAAAATGTAAAAAGGAAAAAAATAATGTAAAAAGGAAAAAATGTAAAAGGAAAAAAAATGTAGAACTGGCTTGATTACTTTGTAATCCAAATAAATTGGATTTATTTATCAAGATTCCACTTGAATATGAGTGTTACATGCTTATGGTGCTAAAAGTTATAAATGTTTGAGCTGAAATAGTTTCAAAATAAACATTAGAAGTAGTCGTTAGGTAAAGCCTAAACCAGGGGGAATGTTAATTGTTATTTTGCTTAAAATGAATTCAGTGGAAATAGTGTTTTGTTGTGCAACATGCTGATTTAAATGAGTTACCTTTTCAATGACAGAAAGGAGTATTTTGGGAACAGTTCTGTAGCTTTCTACTCTGTGAAAAACAGTGGGTAATGCCTAGTGGAAGGACTAGTAGTCGTTGCTGAGCTCTAAATTACTTTCAGCCACATACAAAAAATGTTATGGCCTCTCAGGAAAGCTGTGTCAAATAATATGATCAATGTGCAAGGATGGTCAAGAAAGTAAATAAAATGTGAAGATGGCTAAGGTAAAAAGGGCACTTTAACCAGGTTCTTTTAAAATCCACAATTTCTGTGGAATTGAGCTGCAGTTACATGAACCTGGCAGTTTAAATCTGAGAATTTTTATTTTGAGTGTAGTATCTGACTTTAAGAAGGCATGTGAATAGACATCTGCTGTCAGGAAGCATTTGTAAGGTCAGGGACCTTTAATTTAAGATCCATAAACAATGGAATATGAAGGTGTGTTTTGCAGAGCAACAAAACCTACATTCACATTATTTTAGTTTTACTTTTGAAAAGGCTTTCAGATGACAATTGCTCTCTTTCCTGAGTTACAACTTTGGTTAGTTTTTGTTTTGGTTCCCTTGGGTAATAACTACCAGGAGATTTTGCAGGTGCCAGAGCAATGTTTGAATGGTTACCAGTGACACAGAGAGTAATTGCCAAATGAAGATTTCAAGTGTCATGCTATAAAAGCTGCTTGAATGGCCATGGTTTTGTCAGTTGGCTGAACTATTTACTGTAGAGCCAAAAGGCCTAAGTTAAAGTGCTCTGAGATGGGGTTTATAAATGTGAATCCAGGGTAGCTCTTGTCCAGGGTTAGCTACAGAACCTGTGTTTGTAGCGTTCACTGCGCTTTTTAAAGCAGTGCTTTCTCATCCCCAATATAACAGGTTACACATTTGAGAAAAAAAAACCAAGAAATCCTGACTTGTACTTCCCCAGCTGTAACTTATGCAGCCACAGTCTAATTAAAGCCCCAAATAAATGTTGCACTTAATTAAAGACAAACACAAGTCTATTGAAAATGGAGGGAAATAATGGGCTATTTCTTGTTGTACATGATCTTTGTATACAATAAAACATGTGCTAAAGTGTTTTGTGGTTGGCTGATGTTTTGGCCGCTCTTTTTGCAAAAATAGGAAAACAAGGATTCCCGTGAGCAGGCTTTTCCGCCAGCTGGCAGTGAGAAGATCAGGAAGGCACGATCACTTACTGTTTTGAGAAACAGGTGAAATGAAACCTGATGGGAAGCCTGGGTCACCCTCTCTTCTGGCCAGCACAGCTGTTCCTGCAGCCAGTCAGTGAACCATTTTGGGGAACTGATCCAGCAGAAGAAAACAACCACTTTAGGGGGGAGGGGAGTCTGTGCTTGTGTTTCAGGTCAATCACTTCTCCAGTACTGCTGGTGAGGAGGACGTGCAGACAAAGGGGAGCCTTGTTCAGGGGACCAAAGAGCTGGAGGCAGAGGTTGTGCAATGTGTCACCAATTGTTTAACAACAAAACCATGTTTGGTAACAGCCAAACCNATAGTAATTAAGATATTAAAGGACGCTAAGGAATATTAGTAGCATCAAGTCAAGAGCTCTTCCTAAACTGTGGCCCTGACAGAAACATTAGTGTTTTCTGCTGAGGTACAAAGTCCAGTCTTGTGCTTAATGTACTTCATAGAGAGCTCGTGCTGCAAATGGAATAGGGAACTCTGCTCCCTCTGGTTCCCAGCAACACCATATGTACGACAGAATCCTCATTTGCATGGCTGTGGTTCAAATTACTATTTCAATGGCAAATCCCTGTCTCGGGAGTGGATTGCTCAGCCTTTTTTTATTTTAAAGGAAGTTAGGAAGTGGGAGCCCTTAAAAGTGATAACTTTATTGCCGGAGGGGAATTTAATGGAACGTGATACTTTGTCATCCTATCCTAATTTAAAGAGAATTGAACAAAATGTACTATTTCTTCTTTATTTTTGAACACATTTGATTTTTGGAAACAGGAAAGCTATTAAACAAAACAGTGAAAACACTTGAAAAAAATATTGCAAGACAAATGTATTTCATTTAAATGCTAACTTGTTTGTAATATTTTTAAATAATGTAAATAATGAATAGTTTTGATGAGAATTATCTGAAGATAGCACATGTCAAAAACACAGTGAAGAAGCTGTAAAAATGTATAAGAAAAAGCATGATTATATATTGGAAGAGGACAGAGGAATTGGACTAGCACTCCTGCACAGCTGCACAGAAAAGTTTTTTAAGAAAAGCCCCAAGCTGCTACTGTTATCTTTCTCACACATAGCCATCAGTCTGAGCAGAGAGAATTTCCGCTCATATCTCCAGAAAAGTAATTTGCAAGCCTTTTCTGATCTCATTATATTATCTGCATACTTTCTTGTCTTCCTCACAATAAATTCCTTGGGAACATTAATTTTAAAAATTGCCTTGCATATTGCAGCATAAAAGGAAAAAACATTAAAACTGATACAATCTATGAGCAACAAACCTGAAAAGTGCAAATATTGATCACATTGCAACATCTCCTGCACAAAAGCTACAGTGAAATAAAGCTGTGGTTGCAGGTTGTCATGAGCTGTGCTCATGTTTTACTTAAAGTCCAGGATCTTCCAGCGATGTTATTACCTGATAACCTCAGTTTTAAAAGATTCATACTCTACTGTGGAGAGAGGAGGGCCTTGAATTACAGAGTCATAAAAGCTGTGTGTGACAGACAAGCAGCAGCCACAATTCATTTTCTTGCATTAGGCTCCCAGCTCATGTTTTTTAGGTACTTGGGGCTCTCAGAACCCTGCTGTGCTCCTCAGTTTTGCCTACGGACTAAGCTTCTCCAGCCTTGGAAATGGAACTGGGACACAGATACCATGCACTGGGCAGGCATTCAAAACGTAGGTGGACTTCTCTGCTGCCCTTCACCTGCTTCTGGTCAAATGTGTTTTAGTCACCTGAGTCTCTTTGCCCTGCTTGTGCAGATGCCCAAAGCAGAGTCCTTTCTTGCCCTTTCCTTGACACCCCAGAGCAGGGTGACAGAAGGACAATCTCTTCCATAATACTGTTTATCTGTGGTGCCAAAATTCACTGTGGGCTGCCAAGCCCTGCTACCCTCCCCATACGTTAATGACATTCCAGTTCAATTTGAATGCTGAACACCATCACGTCTTGGCTCACCCAGTCAAACCCAGCCAAACCTCAGGGAAGGGGAAGACCTGCAAATTTAAGTTGCACCATTACTGTGTCTAGTTCTGGGCTCCTCAAGGAGCTCCTGGAGAGGGTCCAGCAGAGGCAACAAAGGTGATAAGGGTCTAGAGCATCTCTCTTATGAGGAGAGCTGGGCCTGGTTAATCTGGAGAAGACTGACAGGGGACCTCATTAATGCATACAAATATGTGCAAGGCAGGTGCCAAGAGGATGGTGCCAGACTCTTCAGCGGGGCCGAGTGACAGGGAGCAGTGGCTATAAACTAAAATACAGGAAGTTCCACCTCAACATGAGGAAGAACTTCTTTACACTGAAGGTGGCAGAGCCTTGAAATAGCTGCCCAGGGAGGGTGTGGAGTCTTCCTCTCTGGACACATTCCAAACCTAGCTGGACACGTACCTGTGTCACCTGCTTCAGGTGGCCCTGCCTTGGCAAGGAGTTGGGGCGGGTGATCTCCAGAGGTCCCTTTCAACCCGAACTATCCTGTGATTCTGTGATTCATTTGGTGATACAGTTTGTTGTCGCTAAGAGCAGCGACAGCCCTGGAACCGTTCAGAAATTCCCTGGCGATCCCGTGGAAAGCGGCGCCGGTCCGAGCTGCTCTCGGTTCCCCCGCAGCGGGGCAAACTTCGCCTTCCCCGGGGACGCGGCGGGGCCGCCCCTGCAGGCGGCGAAGGACGTGGAGCCCTTCCCGGGGGAGGAGCGGGGCGGCCGCGGGGGCTCTGTGGGGCTGCCCCGCTCTCGCAGGCAGCTCGCAAGATGGAGGCGGGCGGTGTGACAGGGCGGGGAAGGGGCCGGGCAGGGNGCCGCCGCCGGCCCGGCCCCGGGTCATCCCGGCCCCGGGTTTGGCGCTGCCCTCGGGGGAGCCCTGGCGCGCTCCCCGGGGCCCCGGGCGGGCCTGTTGCGCTCGCAGGCTGCGGGGCATAGCGGCGGGACTGGGGCTGGGCAGGAGGAGCGCGGGGTCCCGGCCGAGCCCCCCGTGGGCCCGGGGAGATGCTGCACATGCCCGGCGTGACCCTGCAGCGCCGGCATCCGCGCCTGCCAAAGGTGAACGCTATTTCCAGCGAGTGACGCGCTCCTGCTGGAGTGAAAAACTGCCGGGTTTAGGGACTCGTGTTAACGTGTATCATGGAACGGGGTTAAGGGAATGACAGCGCTCACCAGTCTTTTACTGTGCGCCAGGACTCGACGGATAATGTTTCTCTGTCAAAAGAAGAGGAAAAAAAAGGATATAATCTAAAGCTTTCCTTCACTTGAACTGAACTGTCGAGAGAAATGTCTAAAATTAAATTGCAGTGCTTTTAAAATAATGTGTTTTAAAGGTAACTTGTAGGTTAACGCAACTCTTCTGGTTAGTGGTATGACTGTTGCCTCTTCCCTGGTTTTTATTAATGTTTTAATGGCATGTGCTGCCTTCATAAGAGGATAAAGGTATACGTGCTTTGGTATAGTCAGTGGGGAAGTTAAATGGCTGCAGTCGTAAGAGTGGACAGTGGGAATGTGCTGATTAAGGTCTAATTGGTTAAAGTGGTACAGCTCGAATTTAAGAAGCTTTTTGTAGGGAGGGCCTGTCTGGCCGGGGACCTCTCTCATAGTTGGAAGTAGTTAGCAGTGATTTTGGCTGCTGCAGCAGGTAGGCAAGGGCTGAACGGACTGATTTTAATCCTCTGTCAGTGTTTTCAGTTGGGGTGTATTCACAGGTTTATGTAGCAGATTTGCTGCTACATGTGCCTGCTGTGTTTGTAAACTGATGTTGCTGCTGTGCATCTGACAACTTTCGTGAGCAAGTTTGTCTTTTACAAAACCTCTTGTCAGTATCACATCAGATACTCTGTTACATAGTGCCTTCTGGACCCTGATCAGTGCTGCCTATTCATGCTTTCTGACAATAATCCTAAAGGAGAAATGTTAGTTGTCAGCTAAACTACTACTTGTGGGTCAGTAGTTCAGGATTACTTGAGCTTCAAATTGAGGACAAGCCCAAAAGGCGGTTGAAGATTGATTATGGTATATGCCAGGTAATCCATGCTGCAGCAAAAAATAAAACTGGCAGTAATTCTGGGGTTGTAATCAGCATCTGTGAGTGATGGTCACTTTTTTAAGTGTCTAGAGAAACTGAATAAAATATCAAGGTTTTTTTATGGCAGGGATTTTTTTATTATTATTTCCATTGAATCATCTGTCTAATTTATTATCTGCAATTGCCTGTTACCTGTTTTGTCCCTAATTGTGTGCATTTCGGGAATGAGGGAAAGGCAAATCTTAAAAGTACTTTGTAGAAAAGCTGTATTTGACTCTGAAGTGAGTATCTCATTGCTTAGTGAGACTAATGACTAGCTAATTGGATGATAAACTTTAATATTGGTCAGGTGTTTGCACGTAAGAAGGCAAACGGTGAAGGCGCAGTGGGCTGATAGATGGACGAAAGGTGGAGATCATTGTTTTCCCTTCAAAGAGGAAAAATCCAGTCTCCATGAATAAGAGTTTGTTCTGGAGACCTCAAAGTTTGTTACAATTGTTTTCTGTTACCCTGAAGAAACCACATGCAAGCAGAAATACACTGGGTTTACAAGAGATGCCTGAGTCATCAGCATACCTTATTTGGAGCCATGGTTCCCAACATTGTTCATCAGATGTTTTCTTACTGTCATACGGGAAGTGTGTGTCAAACTTCAGCAGCACTTGGAGATGTAAGTTTGTATTAATAGACGTTCTAACTACAACCAGCCTCTTTCCCACTGAAGCTGTCTTTAGTTTTTTGTGTAGTTAATACAGCTGCATCAGGTAAAAAGAAGATTTTTCTTTCATCTCTACTGGTCATCTTGACCCTTAGTTAAAACTTGTAATTTATGTCCTGAAGCAAATAGTTAATCCTATTATTCTTGTCACTCATGGCCCTTGTGTGCTTCTCTGACATTGTTCTGTGTCAGAAGGTTATAGGTAATGTTCACAGTAAGACTAAAGCGTGTGAATAAAGGTGAACAATGTGACAAGTTAAAAAAAAAAGTAGCTTCTTGTTTCATCCAATCTGTATTTCTGTCCCGTACAATCCCTTTCTTTTTTTTTGTCAGGCATTTTGCTGCTGAGGAACTAAGGCATGCGTGTTGTGGGATTTCCTATACTCCAGACAGCCCTACATGGCTGGTGCCTGCATACATCAATTTTCCTCCTGGAGGAAGATCTTCCCAGGCTGCTCCCTCATGCTGTGCAGACCCTTCCCTTGCCCAGTGCACTCACAGCGAGTGCAGGGGCTGGGTGAATGGTGATATTTCTGGTAACTGGAAGTTGTGATGTGGGGGAGTCAAACGTGTTTCAGCATTGTCTCAGCTCTGATAGTTACTGTGAGGGTCATCTCAGAACAGCAGATTGAAAAAGCTTGGTTTTAATTGGTGGCACCTAGCTGGCCTCTCAGCAATTGGTCTTATCAAGTTCTGCTGCTTCTGGAGAGAGCCTGACATTTGGTTGATACATGGATTTAAAGGCTGTTTTATCTGTCCTTTGGTTTCCCACACCCACTGTTATTTCAGACCTATGATTCAGCAGTGCATTGGCAGTGTAATCTCAGGAATAGTAGAATAAAGTTAGGTGTGTCAGCTCAGCTCATTTTTCTTTTTGTAAAAGAAGCACAAATTTTTAAGGATATTTACCACTTGAAATAATGCCTGGCTTAAAGCAAGGTCTGATATTAAATTCTTCTCTCTTGCTCTCTTTCAGGCTAAAAAGGTGAAAATAGTGCTAGCTCATGTGTGCTTTTGCTGTGCTTTTCCCATGGTTTTGATGTACTTATTGTTTGAAGATTGGGCTAATAATATGGCACTGAGTGCTTCTTTTTTTTCCTAAAAGCAGTAGCCACTTCATGCAAAGGATGATAAAGTCAACTGTCTCCACATGATGCAGTCCTGAATGGCAGGAAGTGATTGCAAAGTGTCTACTGGGCACCTGGTACACAGGGAAGGTATCTTGACAGCTGTGTACTCTTTCTTTTTTTTCCATCTTAATAGGTGGCAACCTTCCAAAGGATTTAAAATCCAAACCTTTAAAATCTCTGTATTTTGATTGCAGAATACTGGGTTGCCTGGTGGATCCAAGAGGCTGCAGAGTCCCTTCATCACAAGGCCAGAGCCACTCTTGGCTGTGACCAGTGTTCAGGTGTCCCTCTGCACCTGAGAAATGGCCCCTGGATCGTGGAATGAGGATGGGTTCTGCATCTCCCCATGAATGGGGAGCTGTGTTTGGGCTGTGTGACAGGCAGGCTCCATGCATGGAGGGCTTGAAAGTGGGGGGTTATAGCTGCTAGTGCTGGTGCCCAGAGCTTTAGTACCTCTTGGGCCAGGATGAGCCCAATAAATAACAACACTGGTGTACTGAAAGTGTTGGCAACAACTACTGAGTAATTTGCAAACATTACTTGGAGTACTGTGGAGTTATGCTTTTAAATGTACACATCTTGTTCTGTATTTAAGAAGTTCATGTAAAAAAATGTTATAATATCTGTAGTTACACCTTTGACACAGATTCCTGTTGGTATTTCTGAAAGCTAGAGCAAGGTGCAAAGGCCAGTGATTCAAAGTAATTTTGAAAGCCCTTGTCAAACTGGTCTGCTGAATGCCTTCTGGTTTTGTGACTGTTCTGATGGATTTTGGTGGGAGTGGGTGGAGGTGTGTGTGGTTAGTTTTGGTTTTCTTGCCTTTTTTTTTTTTTTAGTATCTATGCAAGCGTGCTGAATCTTGAAGGGTTGTATTTATTGATATATTGATACGAATCAGCACCTTTATGAAACCTTTAACAGCGGTTTAAAACTTTATGCTTTCAGAAAACCTTTCACAGAAATTCAGTAGTGATTTCAGTTGTGGTTGCAGGAATTTACAAGTGTAGTACTATCATTAGAATTTGTCTGAAATAATGTCTTTAAATACATTCGTTCCACACCTTGAGAGAAAAATACTGCTTCAGAATATGAAAGTGTAAAGTTTACAGATTTGCCTGGTAACCTTTTGTAATACTGTTTCAAAATACCTTTAACAGATCTTTAACACACATTCCCACCATCCCTGCCCAATAATTTTAGGACAACCCTGTATTCACAGCTACTATGAGCAGCAGCTACAAAAGATGATAAAATTCATCAGCTTGTATGAAAAGCAAATTACCCAGGTCTTAAAATAGAGAAGTATTTCACATTTTTAAAAGTGCTTTATACAGATAAGCAGAAGGATAATTGAGCAGTTGCTTTTCTTACACTCTCATGTCTGAGAAGATATGTTGTGGCTGGCATCTCCTTAATTCTGTGAGTTCAGCTTGTCTGTGGATTGGTAACTGAAGGGGAATGAAAGGCAGAACAAAAAAAAAGGAATTTCTGTTCTGTTTCTGGCTAAGCCTTCTCTTCTTCCTTGACGAAGAACCCAGCCAAGAGTTGGCAGCCCAGTTTTTCAGTCCCCGAAAAGCTGGCTCCAGAGCTCCAGTGATGTGAATGGCGAGGCTGAGGGACATCCCAGGTGCTGGGAACCAAGTGGCCAGGGTGGTGAATCAGCCAGAGGCCCCAGTGGGCTTGGAGGTTGCCTTTCCAGGCTGGGCTCAGATCTTTGCAGAACCAGCAGAAAGGTCTCTGACCGTCACCTGTGCTAGGAGTTGTCTGAGGAGCTGCATCCATCACCCCCTTACAGCCATTACTGTTAGTGCCAGTGATGGGGGGATTATTGAGGTGTCCAGAGGTGCCTAAACATCTATTAAAATAATACTGCTTTTCACTTTCTCTAGTGAAGATACTGATTTGCAATTCCCAGCTGGTCATCTGGCAAAGCTAAGNCCGTGCTGGTTTCTCAGTGGCCCTTCTCAGGGTTCCCTTTCCGCAAACAGCAGCTCCAACCGTTGGGCTCCAAGAGTCCTGAGCGAGAGAGCGAGCCGTTCCCTGCTCCTGCTTTTGCCAGTCCCAAAATCTTGCACTGTCCCTGCTCCCTGAGAGAAACTTGCCCCATCTTGTGAAGGAGAAAACCCCTGGCCAGCACTTTTGTTCTCTTAGGTAGTCAGCCATTAGTTCCCCAGCAATCCATGGGAGAAAAATTCCTGAAGAAAAAAAACCCAAAAAAACCTAAATCCAAACCCCGACACAGTCAAATGTGACATTCCTAGTATTCCTTAGGATAAAAAGTAAATAAAAAGCTTAAGAGCTGTGTCTTCACTTGCATGTTTTCCTGTAGGAATAAATTCCTTTAAAGGCCTGAATTTTTGGTTTTGTTTAGTTGGTTGTGGTTTTGGTATTTTTTAAAATTGATTTTCTGTTCTCATTGGGGAACAGAGCTCTTAAAACTCTTGAGAGGGATGTGTGTGTGTGTGAGTAAAAAGGCCGCAGGTGTGGGAGCAGATTTTCTTGGAAATGAAAGTATCCTGATGACTTTCACTTCCTAGTTCTCTTGGGATAACCACAGTGAGTATTTTAAAGTGGGTGAAGGTTGTCTTGAGTCACAATGAAGGGTTGTGTGTGTATTGTTTTTATTTTGTTCAGGTGTTTTTTTGTGTCTTGGTTTGCTTGGGGTGTTTTTAGCTGGCTTTGTTGCACTTCCCCATCAAACCGTGGTGACTAAGTTACCAGTGTGATGGTGTTTAGTCAGCGAATGGACACATTTAAATTGAGAGAATTTGGGTTCTCAGCAGGGGCCTGTTGACTTGAGCCTTCGGTAGCACTGTATTATCAGGATTCAAATCACAAGTTAGAGTATTAGGTGAGTAATGTAGGAGAGGATGTTGTGACAATGTATTTCAAATGGATTTTATGAATTCACGGTAGAGTTCAGTCTTTTTTTGACATTATGAAATAGAGATGGCTTTTGTAAGCTGATGATTACACTTTATCAGTTGGGATGCTGTTACAGAAGTCAGTATCTGGCAAGAGTGGAAAATATTAGACTGCAGTGAACATGGGTTCAGTTTCCACAGTAAAGTGAAACTAATGTCACTCACGTGTGACTTCTGCCAGGGAGCTGTGTGTGTGATACATGGGATGAAAGCTCCCTCCATTCCCTTTGGGACTGCAGTATGTCCAATGTTTTGGTTAATGAGTGCTCAAGCATAATTAATAGGGAAAAGCTGATACTATGAATCACAGGAGTTAGTTGCGTGCAAAACTGTGCAAATTGAAAGCTTTCTATAAGCTCATCCTTTTTATTATTTAAAAAAGGGAGGGAATGCTAGAACTGTGGGGCTGAAGGAAAGATGAGGTGGTAAGATGCCTTCCTGCAGAGCATACCTTGCCTGATAGTACAAACTCAGGCTTTGTGCCAAGCAAAAGGAAATATTTCTTCCTGTTTCCTTAGGCTGGCAAATGTCATCTCTTGCTGTTATTTGTGAATGCCTCTAACTCTTACTTTACTTTGGCAACACAGAGAATTCTGAACAGCACGTGTCAGATTTTCCCATGTTACCTTACATCAGTACTGTGCTGAATACAGGTGTTATCATAAGCTGTATTGTGCCTGCACACCTCAGCCAAACTTGCAGGTAAAATGGGGAGCAGCTGTAGTGTGGGCTGTGGTGTTCATCTAAAATGTTGCTTTCTTCCAGCATTGCAGTTAGCTCTCTCTCATTGTATTGCAGGGTTTACATTTCTTGGTTGCTAGATTTCTGTCAGACTTCCAAACTTGCAATTGACTAAGAGCTCTACAGACCATTAATGGAAAATTTTCATGAAACTTTTCTTGAATGATCCTGTCCATACCACCTTTGTGCTCTGTAACCACCCCATTTTTCAGAAGAGGATAAAGCCTCTCTGGGCTGCAGAGGGTTACACCTCCCTGCCTCAATATTTGAGGCGAGTACACCCGTCTATGTTCCGGAGTGGCTGTGGGGGTGTGCTGACTCCTGCTGACACTCACAGGGCTGTATCTTCTGGTAAAGGGGTGGTTTTAGCGTACTGAACTCCACAGTAGTTTTCCTGTGAGTGTGGGTTTGGGCTTTAACATGTATGAAATGTTAAGCAACATTGACTCAAAATGTTGAGATTGCTGCGAAACGCTGTGAAGGAAGAACTGGGTTCTAAGATGGTGTCCTAAAGGACAGATTGACACAAAATATCATGAGCTGGACATTGTGATGACTTCAGTTGTTGGTGTCAGGCTTTCTGAGTTCTTGTATGTTTAATTATAGAGTGGTTTTCCCATGTATTTAGTAACATCATTCATTCCAAGCATTTGAAAATCACAATGAAAACAATCTATTCAGACTACTCTTGCAATTTTAGAAGGCACTGTTTTGGCTTTTTTTTCAGTTTGGTTTCGTAGTTTTGATTGTTTTGTAAATGTCATCAGCTTTTCTTTGCCATAAAGGTTGAAAATCAGGAACATGTTGAAAGCCATCAGCATGAGAGTTTCCCTGAAATCTTGTGTTACCTGGTAATGGGACTTTAGCACGAACAGCATTGTTATGAGGGTAGCACCACTGAGTGTCCACAGTTTTAAGGTATCTCTCCTTCTAAGAGTGTTGGGGAAGTGGTATCCAAAGGACATGATGTGGAACAGCTTGAAGGCTGGAGTGCAACTAGGTTAACTTTGAAAATATCTCCTGACACAGATTTGTGTATGTAAAACATCTTTTTTAAGGGCAACAGAAATATTGGTATGCAAATTCTAACAGGTTTTACTCTGAGATGCGCAGCTTTGACTTGATGCTTTTGTTTATAGCTGGTGTCTGAATTATTTTACCTGGTGGATTCTTGCTGAAAAAAATTATACTCTGCATGGCATTTCTTTTAAAATATTTCTGTTAACAACTAATTGGCAACAGTCAGGCTTATCAAAGTTTAGGTGCCAAGAAAATGCAGATTGTGCTTAAAATAATCCTGACTAAAGCTTTTTTAGCCATTGGGTGAAAGCGTATTTTCGGCTTTACAGTAAGCAGAGGTAGACAGAACAATGTTTTTAATAAAAGCTTGTCGGAGAGGCATTAGTGTTTTCAAAGCACGATCTGGAGCTATTTAAATTTAATTGACCCTTGTATTTTACCATACACAGAAATTGTGGAGATAAATGCACGTGATATAATGGCATCCTGTCGTCCCCGTCCCCCCCCCCAAAATCCAGAGGGCTCCCTTTAGAAGAGGATGTTCACTTGGCATTAGAGTCTGAGTCTGAGGTGTAAAACTTTTGGATTGTGAATTATGTAGCTGTATTTCATGCCAACCTTTACTTTTGCTGAATAGTAAATGGTAGGCTTGAGGTCACACATGGTTTATGTGATAACCGTCCTTCTCACAACTGTGTGATTCCAAGGAAAGTCAGATACCTGAGCTTGAAATTTCAGTTCCTATTCTCAAACCAAAAATGACTCTTTCTGATTTTCAGTCAAATTTCAATGAAAACATAAGGGCATTTTGAAAAGTTCAGTTTTGCTGTGTTTTTAGTGGGCTTAAGCCAGAAAAAAAAGTGAGTGTCACATGGAAGTTGAAAATAGTATTCATTTACATTCAAGTGTGTGCTTTGGGAGTGCTTTAAAGTAAGCATCTGGAAGAGGCTGGGGATGCACTGGCATATGACGTTCCTCATTCTTTTCAGGAGAGGAGATGGCAGGAATAAACTACTACTCCACTTTCCTTTTGATTTGGTTTAATTTTATTCTTCTGAAAGTTAGTTACTTTGAAAAAGAAATTTCTCCTGGGACCACAGCTGTTGGAAGAGTACTTTTCTTTTTCTCCCCTAACACTTTACAGTGCATAGATATAAATGGCCTGGTTAGAGGACTGAATACTATATTGTATCTCAGAAATCTTAGGTTATGGCTGAGAAAACATTCCTATACTTTGCAGATTTTAACTTTTGCTTTGTTTTGATATAGAACTGTGGGAAAAAATGTGAGAACGTTTTTAAGCTTGTAAATATGACTTTTTATAAAAAGTTAAATAGCTTTATAGACAGTTTGCATGGGGGCTTCCCTTCTTGGCATTACCTATTTTCCCATCTGTCAGCTACTTTTCTTCAAATTCTGCTTGTATCTCCTGTGATTTCCCACCTGTTTGAGGACCATTTCTTTTTCATTTAGAGATTTTCCCACTGCAGTGTAGTTTTCTTACTATAGAACCTCTTAATTATTTGGTGGTAGTAATTGGCACGTTTTATTTAATTCTGGCATCTAAGCTTATAACTTATAGCTAAGTCTTTCTGTCTGTATCCCTTTACTGGTTTGGAATTTAAAGAATAACCAACAGCTTACTGGCAACTTTTAAGTTCTCTCTGGTCTTGCACATGTTTTATGAGACTTAGTGCTGAAAGCTGCACAACTTCTCTTGTGACAGCCCTGTCTGGACCACAATTGTCCCCTCGCCTGAAGCTGCCTGGGCTGCCTTTTTGGGTATAATCTGCTGGTCTACAGGGTAACCTCTATTAATTTATTAATTAATTTATTAACGGTGAAGATAGATTTCCCCATCATCACCAGTTCAGCTCTTGCTAAGTTGCTGTGCTGCCTTGAAGCTTTTTCTGGGGCTGGTTTTAAGGTGACTGGTAAATGTGCCACCTGGTGCTGAGTGGAGGGTGTGTGCAGTGCACGGCTCTGCTGAGTTGTTAAAGGTCAGGGAAGGTGCTGAGTGCTTTCGGACCTCACTGAATAATAGAAAAGGATTGAAGATTTTACTATCAGAGTTTGTCATCTGTCTTTTGATAATGTGTTGGCATAATGCTGCTGCTAGGAAGGCAGCACAGAATTTCAGGTTTGTTTCAAATAATTTTCCAAAAATGTGAGCTCATTAGAGGAGTATTTTGTACCCCTTTTATTCAAATCAGCTTGTGAAGCTTCAGGTAGGTATGTGGTGATGGCAGGAAGTCATTGTTAGTGATACTGTTATGACACTACTGACACAGGGAAAAGTGTCTGGGCTGAATTACAGTTACCAGGGCTTATGAACAGATGTTATTGTAGATTTCTTGAGACCATGTCCAAATGTATTAGAATATAGCTCCTTCAGCTTTCTGTGGGAGGTGAGGCAAATGTGTGTTTCAATATAAGGTAGTTCAGAGTCCATTAACCCCCCCCCCCCATGAAACTTTAAACATTTTCTTTTTTTTCTTTCTCCTTGAAAGGAAATGGCCTAGAAAATTTCATTTGCCCTCTGTGGAGTGCAATGCTGAATTTACTATTTCTTTAATTATGAAGTAGTAAAATTACACTGATTAAAATAAGCTGACCCCAGGTACAAATCTCACCATGTCTTTGAATACTGTAGTGTCTTTGTTGTGTTTGAGGTTCATTTCAATTCTATCATCACCTCATCCATGGAGGTTGTTACCCATTGCAAGTGAAAGCTGCTGGCTGCCCTTCACAGGCTATGGTGTGGCAGCAGTCTTTCTGCAAGGACACAGCACATGCCAGTGCCTTCCTGGTGCTTGACCCAGGAAAGGCTGTCTCGCCCCAGAAGCTGGAGCTGCTATCAGAAGCCTGTCACCTTCCAGCCGACCTGTTCACCACTGCCCCAGATTTTACACAGCCTCATGTTGTCCGTGAGCTCATTCTTCTGCAGAGTTGTGCCTTGTGTCTGTCCTTGACCATGTGCCCCTCCCCAGGCTAAAAATGTGTCTCTTCACACTATTTCTTTTTAAATGATTAGTGGAGTGTGGGATAAGCTCTCAAATAATTTTACTGAATGCTGCAAATTGTGATCTGTGACTCTCCTTATGTAATTTTGTTTTCTAATGCGCCAACAGTTGGGGAGGGGGTGACCAGCTGGGGCTGTGGGATGAGTTCACCTCTGGCAGACCTCACTGCAGTGGAGTGGAGGTGCTCCCCCTCTGTTCCTCTTCCCAAGCCCTCTGTGTTGTCTAACTGCTTGTGGCCCAAGATGTGGGCAGGAGCAGGCAGTGTGATCAGGAGCTACACACTGGCTGGCCAAGGTGCCAGGAAGCCCAGGGGTGCTGCTGAAGCTTTTGGGGATCCCTGGGGTCAGGCCAGGCTGCTGGAGGTGGCTTTGAGCTGTCAGGGCTGTTGCTTTCAAGAGGCAGGAGGGCAGACATGCCTGGGTACTTGCCCATTCTGTGGTTACAAGGTCTGTTTCTGTAGGAAATCATGCTATTTTTTTTTTAATTGGACTAAACGGAAGAGTCTTTATTGAAAGATTTTCTGTTAAGTTCAGTTGTTTTTTTTTCCCCTTCCTATGCAAAACAGACAGCTGAGCTCTTTCCCCAAATGTGTCCCTTCTATTGAATATAGTGGACTCTTTGTAATACAGACCTGTGTGTAAAAAAGTGCAATTTAAATTTTATTTATGATTTCTCTGCTGTGGTATGCTGAATTTTATGTGGAAAGATTGTGAAATCTTCCTGGTAACACTTACCTAGGGCATGTAGCAGTGCTGTTTGAGGTGAAGTGCAAGCTTTGATCTTTGTGCCATTAACAGCTGCAGTAGATTAAATTCTTCTGGATGTGGACACTTAAAGCAGGGAATGAAGAACAGTGTAGGGCATTTTGGCCCACGCAGGAGCAGGTCTGATTGTGCACATTCATTTGTGAGAATTTGTGTACGTTCATTTGTGTACACCGGGACCTCCACATCTCTGTCACTGTGAGAATTTTAATTCATCTGATTTCTGTTGGTACAAGTTTTCTGCAGTAGTGCCTAAACAGGATGGGGACTGCAGGAGGCCCTTTGCCCTGCCAGTTTCTCTTACTGGATAAAAAAGGGATTAAAATGATGGCAAAGAAACAACTCATTCTTGTAAGGCTGCTGCTCCATAACAGTTGAATCCAGTGGAAATCGGTGCAGTCTTTGTTTTATCCCCTCCCTCGTCTCACCCCTGGCTCTCACTAAGTCGGCAGGAGATCAGTGAATGCAGAGAGCGACTCTCTGATGGTTTATCAAGAGCCTGGCCTGGCTTGCCAGAGGTTTGGGTGAGTGGTGGTGCTGGCTTCAAGGGACAAGTGGCATCTGGCAACACCAGCCTGGGCTGGCCAGTACTGGCAGCAGCTACAGCCTGGGAAGAGCAGCTGACTCCTCAGCAGGAAAGCAGCTTGTGGTCTGACAGCCCCTGTGAGTGTTATTGTTTGTAAGTATTGCAGAGCCTGGGATCCCACTGATCCGAGGACACTTGGAATTTCCAGATTTGGTTTGTTTGCTCCTAGAATAGTTGCCCTTGTTATAACGGCAGAGTGAGGAGGATGAATGGGGCTAGCTTGGTGTTTCCTTGGGGTTCTGTATTGTGCAGAGCAGGGTGAGGCTATCATGATGTGTGCTTGGAGAAAAACAGCCCTATAAACATGCTGAATGTTTGAATGGGCTAGTGGGACTGCCTTTTTCACTTGAGAGTTAGGCCTGTGAAAGGACTGTGAAAAGCATCAAACATGAGCCAGAATAGCTTGTAAATATCTGTGAACAGAAGAAAAAAATTAGGAAATAAACTTTTAGAACAGAAGGGATTGGAAAAATATAATGTAATCATATAATGATCTAGGTTGGATGGGACCTTAAAGCTCATATTGTTCCAACAAACAAAGGGGAAGGAAAGGGACACCTTCCACTAGACCAGGTTGTTCAGACGCCCATCCAGCCTGATAAACAGTCCCAGGGATGGAGCATCCACAGCTTCTCTGGGAAACTTGTGCCAGTGCCTCACTGCGCTGACAGTAAAGAATTTCTTCCTAATATTAATCTAAGCCTACTCAGTTTGACACCATTCCCCCTTGTCCTTTCACTCCAGGCCCTTGTAAATAGTCTCTCTCCATCTTTTCTGTGGGCTCCCTTCAGGTACTGGAAGGCCACAGTTAGGTCACCTTGAAGTCTTCTCTTTTTCAGCCTGAGTAGCCCCATTTCTCTCAGCCTTTCCTTATATGTGTGTATGTGTATCCTGGTTTAGCAGGGCACCTTCAGAAGCCCCTTCCAACCCCTGTCCCTGTGGTTCTGTGTATGTGTGTTTCTGTGTACAGTTTGCTGTGTGTGTGTCATCCTGCAGCCTCCTCCTCCTTTCTATCTGTATAACGTTGCCTCTGACTGAGCCCACTGGCTTTAGTTTGCCATGGTTTGTGCGTGTTCTTGGCAGTCACTTGGTGGTGAGGTGGGACAGGCTGTGAACCACTGGTACCGTGGCACTGCCCAACTGTTGTCCATGGGTGGGCTCTCAGAGGAATCCTCCTGAATTTTATGTACAGTTTACAGATAATATGTGCTGGTGCTTTGAAAGACCCCTCCTGCTGTCCCCAGTAACTAATCACCCAACAGACCTGAATGGGAGCAGAGAGATTTTTGCTAATACTGTCACAGTTACTGGAATATGTAAGAATCAAAAGCAATTTTTGTGAAGCAGATTTTCCCATGGCCATTCCAGTGAGTATAACCTGAAGTTTAACTTGTGTCTAGTTAGGTGAAACTGAAGTTAATTAATTTTAGAGCTGCTGTCATTACTATTGGGAAGCTCACTTCTGAGTTATGCTGAGCAGGGTATGCAGAAATCATCATGGTTTAAAATACATAGACCTCTTAATCTCAGTAATTATACATTTCTGATACCTTTTTTTTTCAATAAGTACTAAGGCTGCTATCCTTTCTTGATCATCATCCAGTCACTGAGGCTCATTTAGGAGTAGCTATCAGTAACAACTAGAAACATGAACTCAAGCAACAGTGTTGATAAATCAGTTCACAGACCAATTTTAAATTTTCCCCCAGTGAACTGAGCAGGTGGTTTTCCTGCTTGTTGCTAGATTATTCCCCATGCAGGTGATGATTTGGCTCGTAACTTCTGGGCGGTTTTACATAAATAACTGTCAGAGATGGATTTGCCTTATATTTAGGGTCAGAGAATACAAACCAAACTCCTCAAACCTCTCCTTAAAATCTTATTTCAAAACGTTTAACTGTTAGCTTGAATAAAGACAAATATATATGCTGAGAGTGAAAAGGATCTTTTTTTTTGGCCGCATATGAGGCTCAGAATAGTGAGTATTTATATGAATCCATGATCTCATGTTGTGTAGAAACCTTAATATCAAACATTGAAATTTGTTAAAAAGTCACTCATTAAAACATGGAAGGCATAGAATTATGGTGAGGGTACTCTGTGTGTTGTCTAGGATCAATATAGGTTATGTAAAGCTATGATTAAGTAGAATCCTTCATTTAATTTTTGAGAGAGGAGTGTACGCACCTAAGTAGTGCTCTCCAGCCTTTTCCCCCTTAAAGTTTTTTTTGGGCTAGGCTGTGGTTGGCTGAAAGTTTTCTCTCTCTCTCGCTTTCTCTCTGTGTCCTTTTGCCTCCTTGAAATAAGTTTTTGCTCGCAGTCCAGTTGCACTTTGTACAAGCTGCTGCTGTAATTGTTAGATTTTGGCAGCCTCTGCAGAGCAGTCCCAGGCTGAAAATCTGCTGTCTTTGTGCATGTCCTTTGCTCTCCATAGGTGATTTTTGTCTGAGCCAAAGCTGAGGTGCACTTTGCATTAGTGTGTGTAGTGGTTTCAATTTGCCTATTTGAGTTTCTGGCTAAATACCAGCACACTTAGCAAAATTTACCTGATTTTTGTTGTGAGATGAGGATTAGGAGTAGACAAAGCAGGCTCAAGCTTTATAGAATATAAAGAAAGTTTATTAATAAACCTAAAACAAAAGGAAAAAACAAAAAAAACCAGAACAAACTCCTCAGACCACCTCTCCTCCCCCACCTCTCCATTTCTTACCCGCTGACAATACACAAAAAGACAACGCTTCGACTTTCAGTCAGTTTACCACCTTGGAAATAGTCTTTGTCTCAGATCATTTAGGGAGAGAAGTCTCTTTTACTTATACCACGGATTCTCTGTAAGAAAATACAGTTCTTTTTATGGGTCTTTGGCCTCACCACCAGCATTTCCGGTGAGGAAAGATCTGCTCATGG